>VMDO01002974.1:118661-154271 GCA_007922755.1 Pedetes capensis | reverse complement strand
ACAGAGAAGGAAAGGAGAGATGGGGGAGAGAGACAGAGAGGAAGAGAAGAGAGAGGGGGAGAGAGAGATGGAAGCAGGGAGGCCAGGAAAGACAGGGAGCAGCACAGGAGGGGAGGGAGGAGACATGCTGGCTCAGGTCTATGAAACACTGTAGGGGCGACAAGTCTGCTGTGAGAGGAAAGGTGGAGGAGAAAATTCGAGGTGGGAGAGCAAGAGGTGACTTATGGATTGTGACCTTCACAAGCTTCCCAAGTGGACAATCTGGGCTCTGGGGAGAGGCGTGGGCTCATCACACGCCGTGGAAGTGGACCCTGCAGGGTGGGCTATGAAGCTGTGGAGGCTTTGGACTCCAGGACAACCGTGGGAAGGGGGAGAGGAGGCCCAGAGAGCCAGGAAGAGCAGAGGACACGAGCCCAGCATTCCAGAGGATGTAGGGACAGAGGGAAGAAGGGCAGCCAGGGGGGCTGAGAGGTTGTGGGCCGCCATGCACACCACAGGACTCAGGAGGGGCCTGTGGCCGGCGACCTCACCTGGAAACCTGCCTGTTCTAGGGGTCACCTGCACGGCGCCACTCAAAAGTCGCCCACATGCTCAAACACCCCACCCTGTGTCTGAAGCTGAGCTGGACAGTTTTTCTTACCAAATCTCTGGCTCTCAGCATCTCTCCCTTCGACAATGCCCAGCGTGGGAATGGGGTGGCCCAAGGATGGCTCTGTCCTCTGGTCAGTGAAGACAGCCTGCTCCGTGTTGGCTCAGCCTCCTGCTGTGACCTGGAGTCACAGCAGGAAGCCATGACTGAGGACCCTGAGCATCAGGATCAAGGTCACCGAGGACCAAGGAAGTCGGTGAGGAGCCCTGGAGACAGCTCTTCTTCACGCTTTCCAATAGCCTGGGCCAAGACAGTTGGAGGCACATGGGAGAAGACCCCTCAGATCTCAGCAAATGACCTCTTATGGCACCACTGGGGGACAGGGAGGCCGAGGCTGCTCCCTGAGGGCATCTTGGACACTGAGGCTCAAAGCCAGCTCAGAGAGACCTGCGTGCTTTGTTGTTGTTGTTGTTAGGTGCTGTCAAGTAGGCATCTGACTCATAGCCACCCTACTTACAACAGGCGAAACACTATTGTCAGTGCTTCTCTGCTATTCATAGGGTTTTCAATGGTAGATTGATTTTTGGGAGTGGGTTGCCGGGTCCTTCTCCCAAGCCTGCAGTACCTGGTATTCCCAGGTGGTCTCCCATCCAAGTATTAACCAGGCCCAACCCTGCTTAGCTTCCGAGATCTAGTGGGATCGGAGGCCACAGGGCTATGGCTGCAGGCATAAAGCAAAGTCACCCTGATGTTGTTGTTAGGTGCTGCAGAGTCATGTCCAACTCCTAGTGACCCTTATAGGGTTTTCAATGGGTGATTGTTTCAGGGTTGCTTCAGGAGTGGATTGCCACGTCCTTCTCCCATTTTTATGGTGCTGGGAATTGAACTGAGGACTTCAGAGACTGAAGAGCAGCGCTCTACCAACTGAGCTAAACCCCAGCCCCCTGCACGCTTCAGTGGGTGGAAATGGGATGTCTGGGAAGTGTCTGCGGTGCCCTAAGCAGGCGTGCCTGGCCGCGGTGAGCCTTGTGTGTCGCTGACCAAGACCACAGAGAGGGGGTGATGGAAAAGGCTCCTTCAAGTGAAGAGGGAGCACTGGGGGAGCATGGGTGGCAGATGCTCCATTTCATGTGAGGGCTGTAGCAGGAGAAGCCAGCGGTGGCCTCAGCCCAGGCTGTCCTCGGCTGCCCTGGGCTCTTCTGGGCTGCTTGTGCTGTCCTGGGATGTCCTACACTGTCCTGGGTTGGCCTGCGCTGACCTCGGTGGCCCTGGGCTTTCCTAGGCTGGCCTAGGCTTCCCAGGGACTGTGGTGGGCTCTCCTGTGCTGTCCTGGGGTGTCCTGGGGTGACCTGGGCTGTCCTGGATGACTTGGGCTGACCGAGGCTATCCTGGGCTATCTTGTGCTTTCCTGGGCTGACCTAGGCTTCCCAGGGGCTGTGGTGGGTCATCCTGTGCTGTCCTGGGGTGACCGAGGTTGTCCTGAGCTGCTCTGGGGTGATCTATGCTGTCTGGGCTGCTCTGGGGTGACCTGGACTGTCCTGGTGTGTCTTGGGGTGACCTGGGCTGTCCTGGTGTGTCCTGGGCTTCCCTGTGGTTGTCCCGTGGTGTCCCGGGTTCTGTCCCATGAGCCCCTGGCGAGTCCACAGCTCCAAGCAGCAGTTGCTTCCTTTGCCCTTCAACCTCCTGGCACTGGACTATCCTTGAGAGTGGACAGTGGCCAGGCTGCCTAGTGACAGCCTGGACAGAGCAAACACTGACCACCCCTTAGCCCCCAGGGAGGAGGCTGGTTACCCCGGGGCCATATTGACCTTGCTTCCCTGTGACTCCATAGAAATCCCTTGGGTCAGTAAATCTTACTGTCCCTTTCCACAGAAATCCATGAGTCCCTTCCCATTGTCATCTCCTTCCGGGATGCCAGGAGGGAACGTCTTGTCCCCACCACTGGTCATAGCCATGGTCTGGGGTGACAATTTCCCCTCTTCCCTGAGATGATCAAGGACCGCCTGGGGAAGTGGGCAGCCCCTTCACTCCCTGCCCAGCAGGTTGATCATGGGGGGTGTCTGGGAGGGACAGAGAGAGAAGCCACCCCAATGTCCCTCCCAGGGTGACCTCCCTCTTGTGTGTGGTGGCCAGGCGACCTGGTCCATCTTAAATGCATAAAGGAAACGAGCTCCGAGGCATTAGATAGTGCCTGGGATGTGTCCGAGCTCTGCCTGCGGAGCTGCCCAGGGCAGAGGGCAGGGCCGAGGGCCAGGAGTGGGGCAGGGCACAGAGTGGCCTCGCTTGGCCTTTGAGCCTCCCTGGGCTGGGAAGAAGGGGTGCCCTGCACACGGAGGACCCTGGCATGGCCGAGGGGGACTGTGGCCCTTAGAAGCTTCTGGAAATGCTCCACCCTTCCCCGTCCCTGTCCACAGTCCAGGTCTGGCGAGGCCTTTAGTGATCACTGACAGGAAAGGTCATTCAATCAGCCACAGATCCATGGAGCCCAGTGAGATCTCGAATCTTGACCCGGAGGAGACTTGCGGTGGCCCAGGGACGGCCTCCCTAACCTCAGCCGCACAACAGCCCCTGGTGACCAGTGCAGCAAACCCAGTTGCAGCGACAAGGCCTGGACCAGCGGTGCGGGAGGCACTGTGTGGAGACAGCTGAGCCCCCACCACCCAGGGCTGTGCAGTCATGTCCCCCTCCACCTGCACCCCCACAGATGCCTGTTGGGGTGGCCATGGCCACAGCCATTCCAGACTCCTGCAACACCTCTCTGCCCCGGAACAAGGGAGAGCTGATGGAATCCTTGCCCTGGAAGGCATATACACTGGGGTGGCCACTGCCCCTCCAGTGCCATGTGGAGACCAGGCTGGGGGCCTCGGGCCTCTGTGCACTCCTCCTTCCTGCGGCGGCCGTGTGGGAGTGAGGGGTCCTGTTGTCCAGCCTGAGTGTGCCCAAGAGCGACCTCCAGGGCCAGTCTCATGGTGATGAGGCTGTGACCTTGGCCCACCCAGGAAGAACTGGCACAACCTGCCCAGATGACCATGGCCAGCTGCTCACGTGCCAGCTGGGAACTGGGTCATGCAGCGTCGATCAGTGGAGACGGAGGTGGGCAGCATCTGCTCACTGCTGCTGCCCGGTGGACCTGCGACAGCCGGCCCCTCCTGCCGCGGGCACAGAGAGCACACGGGGGCCCAGGCCAGGCCAGCTGGAAGCGCCCCTGGGCTTGGGGCCTGAGTGTAGACTTCTGTGCAGGGCGCATCTTGGACACAGTGAGGGTGGAGGCTGGCCCGCAGGGCAGCCGCGCAGAGAAGGCAGATGGGGAGTTAGGGCTGAACTGAGCCCCTCTCTCCCGTCCCACCCCTGGATGCTGGGAGCCGGGGACGACCTTGGCTTCAGCTGAGTTGAGGGTGAGGAGCCCATCCACTCTCCCTTGTTCCAGGGCGGGGAGGTGGCACAGGAGCCTGGAGTGGCTGTGGCCATGGCCACCCCAACAGGCACCTGTGGGGGTGAAGGTGGTGGGGGGGTGTGACTGCCCAGCTCTGGGTGGTGGGGGCTCAGCTGGCTCAGCGCATCGCCTCCCGCACCGCTGGTCTGGGCCTCGTCCCTACAACTGGGTCTGCTGCCCTGGTCACCAGGGGCCGTTGTGCGGCCGAGGTTAGGGAGGCCGTCCCTGGGTGGGCAGTGTCGGTGTGGCCGAGAGCCCGCACCCTGCCACCGCCCTGCTGACTCTGAGAGCGGAAGGCCGAGCGGGGGCCATGTGACGGGAAGGAAGGCACCAGGAGACCGCGGCCTCCTCCGGGGCCAGGGGCAGGGACAGCGGCGAGGTGGGTGAGGGGACGCTAGGATTGTGCAAGGCCTCGGAAGCCATGCTCAGGAGGGTGGGCTGGGCGGAGGGCCAGCAGGGCCTGGGGGAAGTGGGCCATGCCATTAGGAAAGGCCCCTCGGTGAGCGTGGTCCTGGGGGGCCGGGTGGGGGCGGGGTGAGAGGGAGCTGCAGGCGGCCAGGTCAGAGGGCAGTGGAGAGAGGGCAGATTCTAGACCTGCCTGGCAGGCCCCAGACAGCAGCCAGTGAGAAGCGAGAGAAGGTCTCATGGGGACAGTGGGGGGGGTCACAGTGCCCCTGCTGATGTGAGTGGACAGCGGACAGGGCATCCTCAGAGAGGGGTCCCAGGGCCCTTGCACTGCCCAAGCCACTCACCTCGCAGCGCTGGCCTGGGGCCAGATGTGAAGCCTACGATTGGGTGGTGTTACCTCCGGCCACTCAGCCTCACGAGGACAGGCAGCGCCCTCTCTGTCCACTTCCCAGATCCACCCCAGCCTCTCTGATCAGGGTCGAGGGCATTGCGGGTTCTGCAGCAGTGGCCCCTTTGACCCTGGCCCTCAGGCCCTGCAAGGCTCTGTGGTGTTGCTGACCTGTCCCTGCAGCTCCTGCATCAGCCGCGGGCTGAGAATTGAACTGTGAGTGGCCATGAGTGAACTGAGACCCTCCGTACCAGGGGAGGGGGTGGCGGGCAGAGGGAAGGGCTAGGCGGAAACGTCAAAATGTCCAGTGAGTGCCACCGGCCTCTCAGGACGGCCCACCTCCGCTCTGCCCATTGTGAGTTAATCAGAAAGTGAGCTCACTGTGTTGGTCTGGGGTGCAGGCATTCTGACCAGTTAGATTTTAGAAAATCGTGGGGTTTTAATATGAGAAAATGTCCTGATGACAGGCCTGCTGTTCATTAAATGTCCCGGGTCCTGTGGCTGAGTCCTCAGAAGGTGCAGGTGTGGCCACGGTGGCCCCGTGTCCTCAGCCCCCTCATCCGCCTCCACCTTGGCCCCACCCACAGCATCCACCCTACACCAGCGAGCCGTTCCCCAGACACCTTACTCCTGTTCTGCTCTGGCTTTTAGAGGAAAGCAGTGAGTGGAGAGGGGCCCCCAAAGAGGGGGGCTCTGGCAGGAGGGTGAGGGGTTTTCTTTCTATGCTCCTAGGATCCAGCACACTGAGGAGCCACTGTGCCACAGAGGACCCGAGAGGCCAGGCTCCAGGGTGTGGCCGTGCTTCTGCCCAAGACCACGTGTGGGCTCTGGAGGCTGAATGCCTTATATTGTCCTTCCGAAAAGGTCCTCTAGGGGAGAAAGAGCCGGGCTGGGATTTAGCTCAGCTGGTAGAGCACTGCGCTGCAGTCTCTGAGGTTCCGAGTTCAATTCCCAGCACTGCAAAAATGGAAGAAGGATGTGGCAATCCACTCCCGAGGCAATCCCGAAACAATGAAAACCCTATGAGGGTCGCTATAGTCAGATACCAACTGGACAGCACACAACAACAACAACAACAACAACAAGGAGAGAAAGATGTCATCTTGGCCTGCGCCGTAGAGGAACACGCACCCACCCATTCATCCACCCGTCTCCCTACCCATCACCCGCCATTCAACCAGCCAGCCAGCCAGCCAGCCAACCCTCACCTACCCATCCACTCACTCACTCATTTGCTCTGGGCCCCTGCTCCAGGCCCAGCATTGCTTCAGAGGCTGGGAGACGCCCAGCCATGGAGGCAGCAAGGGTCCTGCCCTCTGTGACCTTCACACCAAGTAAACAGATTCCTAAAACACTTTACGAGATCGCTGTTATGACGCTGAGAGCAGAATGACACGAGGTCTGGTGTCTGGTGAGGCCGGGACCCACTGTGGGTGGATGATGGAGAGATTAGACACGGCAGCCTCAAAAGGGAGGCCATGAGCCTCCACTTGTGTGTCTGGTGGTCCTGTGATGAGGGGCATGGTGTCCAGAGGTCCAGGGCTGTCCACTGTATACATGAGGGCTGGCAATATGTGCCTCCTGCTTTGTGGTGGGAGTGGGTAGGGCCCCTGGAGGGTCCCATAGGGGCCAGGCTGGAGTGCCAGGCTATGTCCACTGACAGCTTGAGCAGACAGGGTGGGTCCTACAGATGGGCCTCCCAAGAAGGACAGGACACTGCCCAGCAGAGAGGCTGGGGGAAGGGCTGCTCTAGAGTGAACTCTGGGTCACCCGGCAGGGAGCCCCTCTTCCCCCATCATGGCAGCCTATATGGGCACTGGTGTCCTGACTCCGTGCTCAGTTTAATACCACAAACTGGGGACAAAGAGAGACAGGGCCCAGGCTGCACCTGCATGGCTGTGTGGTCCAGGGTGTGAGTGGGGAGGGGTTGCACGCATGTGTGTCATCCCTCAGCACCCCCGGGGGACTGGTCCTAGGGCCCCTGAGGATATCAAAATCCAAGGGTACTCAAGTTGTTTACTTAAAATTGGGTTGTTGTTGTTGTTAGGTGCCGTTGAGTCAAGTCCGACTCATAGCTACCCTCATAGGGTTTTCAATGGCTGACTGTTTCAGGATTGCCTTGGGAGTGGATTGCTGTGTCCTTCTCCCATTTTGTGGTGCTGGGAATTGAACTTGGGACCTCATGCAGCGCAGCGCTCTACCAACTAAGGTAAATCCCAGCCCAACTAAAACTGGGTAGTATTTACTATGCCTGCAGTGGTGGCACTCTGGTGGCAGATCCCAGCAGAAGCTGAGCAGGGTGGGCCTAGTTAGTTCTTGGATGGGAACACCAGGTGCTGTAGGCTTGGGAGACGGACCCAGCAACCCACTCCCAAAAATCAATCCACCATTGAAAGCCCTATGAACAGCAGAGAAGCACTGACAATTGTGTTTTTCCTGTTGTACATAGGGTCAGTATGAGTCAGACACCGACCCAATGGCACCTAACAACAACAACAACAACAAATATTTTGAATAACCTACAGGCATCCTCTCATATATTCTGAATTTTCTGTGGATGACTTAGAACTCCTGATAAACCACGAATGCCATGTGAATAGTTGTTTCGCTGCAATGTTTAGGGAACAATACCAAGAAAAAATGCCTGTACCTGTTGAGTGTAGACATGACCAACAGGGATCTGACTACATGGCGCACATCTGCAGCACTGTGACATGTTGTGAAATGTTTGGCGTCTGAGATTGGTTGAATCTGCAGGGTAGAGCCCACGGCGGTGGAGGGCCCACTGCCCGGCCAGGCTGTCGCCCTTTGCTCCTCCCTCAGCACCCGTGGCTGGAGGCCCATGTGACCACACAGCTTCCCTCCCGGGTGGGGAGTGGTCCACTCCAACACAGCCCTCAGGAGGCCTGGCTGAGCAGAGCTGGGCCTTGCTTCCCTGGAGCCCTGCCCACAGCACATGGGCCTCCAGCCTTGAGGAAATGTACTCTCCCAGGTGCTCCCAGGCCCACTCGGGAGGTACAGGTGGCCCAGCGTGGCTGGGTAGCTCTGCGGGACAGAGGTAACCAGGGGTTGAAGCCATCAGCCCTCCTTTGTCCACGATACTCGGGTTGGAGAGATGCCGTGAGTGCTGGAGAGGTCGCCAGTCCCCAGGGCCCATGAGGGGAGGGTTTGCGAAGCTAGGGGCGTGACAGTGATGAGGGCCGAGTGATTAGGACCCCATCCATCTTCATGCGACCGCCGTTATGTGAGCGATTACCGTAATGGTTGCAAGCTCATGATTTATGGAGACCGTAATGATGATTATTGTAACACTACATTAGAGGATTCCTTGGCAATAGATCAATCTGAACGGAGTTGAAACACAGTTTGTAAGTGGAGAGCTCCAGTGAATTACACAAGGCGTGTGCACGCGCTTGTGTCTGTGTACGTGGGAGAGATGCAGGCACTGCCTGCCCTGAGTCCTCACCAAGAACTGTCTAAGTAGAACTGGACCCAGAGTCTGAGCTGCTGGTGGCCAACCTCAGACCCTGGAGAGACACAGCAGCTGTGATGTGAAGGCCTGGATGTCGGGTCCCAAACGTGTCCCCAAGGACCACAGGGTTCAAGGACCGCCAAACAGGAAGACAGCGAGAACGGTACAAACCTCGGGCCCCGAGCATCCGAGCATCTGCGCATCCGGCCGCCTCCTGACCGTGAACTCTGCACAGCCGAGGGTGCAGAAGGTCAGCACATGCGGGTCAGGAGGCGGCCTTGGTGGAAAGAGGGAGTCTGAATGCAGCAGTCTTGGGACACGGCCGTCTCTCCTGCCTCCTCCCCACAGCCCCCAGCCACCCGGCTCCGCCTCTCAGGGCCAGGCATTCCAGCCTCCTGGCCTTCCTTCCACCCATTCTCTGGCCTTGGACTCTCCGCGTGGCAGGCGGGGCTCTCCTCCCCTCCACTGTACCTTCCCTGTGTGGCTCAGACTCTGTCCAGCTGGAGCTCCTCAAGGGAAAGATGAGGGCCTCTCTGTTCTTGTCCAGGTGGTCTCGTTGTACCTGCAGCCTCAGGTGTGGGCCCCATCAAGTAGTCCCCACATTCTTGCCTCTAAATTGTTCCTAGTTCTGAGCTCCAATGCTACCTGCGCCCACCCACCGCTCTCGCACCCATCACAAATGCTTCGTGGCTCAGCTCAGCGTGTCTAAACCCAGCTTGAGCCCCTTTCTGACTCAGGGCATCGCCACTGAGGTGCTCTGCAGATGATGCTGGCCCCCGCCCCATGAGCTGCCCCGGCACCTCCCCAGTCCTGACCCTCTCCAGTCAGTCATCACCAAGTCTGTCCAATTCCAGGCACTTTCAGCCTCCCAGGAGGCTGGAGTTATGCTGGACCAGCGTCCTGCTTGTGTGCCTCCCACGTGGGGCCCGGGGTGCCCACCTTAGTCCAGGAGCACTGGCCCCTTCTCCCCTTGTCCCCCTCCATTTGTCTGCACTCCCTCAGCTTGCAGAAGTCCCCCGCGATGTAGCATTTTCTTGCTGCCATATCCAGTCAGATGCCCTGGGATGGAATTCTGTGCACCTCCTACACAGCCCGTGTCACAGCTGCAATGTCCTCTTTGTTCCTGTGCTTACTAGAATGCTGTCTGTTTATCCTGCTGTATCGTAAACTCCATGAGGATAGAGAAGGTGCCAGTTTTAACACATGGCTCCTTATTGCCCAGTGCTGAGCCCGCCCATGGTGAGCGTCCTTCCTTCCATCATCCATCCACGTGGTCTCCTTATTGCCCAGCGCTGAGCCCGCCCATGGTGAGCGTCCTTCCTCCCACCATCCCTCCACACGTCCCTCCCTCCCTCCATCTGCTCATCCACCCTTCTACTTTCCCCTCTGTCCACATGTCCATCCACTCCCTCATCCATCCGTCCTCCTTTCTCCTTTGTTCCCTCCCTCTTTCCACGGTTCCTCCGTCCACGTACCCATCCCTCCATGCACCGGTGACTGATTACTCTACCCGGCCTGGATGCTTTTCCCAGATGAGCTCAGTCGATATCCCGGAAGCTCATGGGGAGCGATACCTTAATTGTTAACTCCATGTTATAGGCAGAAATGTTGGAGTTTAGGAAAGTCAGAACTGGACCAGCAGTGGACAGCAGAGCCCCAGGGCAGCCGAGCCACCCTGCAAACCCACCTTTCTCCTGTGGGGACCTTTCTACGGGTGCCCCCGCATGGGCACATCCTCACACCCCCTCTCCAGAAAGCCCACGATCCCAGGTCTGACCTAACAAGGGCTGCAGTGGCCCCCTGGAATCCTGAATTGGGCTCCTAGATTAGACCCAATGGGGTTAGAATCTGGACAGACAGCATTGTTGGGGGCCCCGGGTCCTGTGTGAGCAGGGCCCGGAGGAGTGATGACCAAGGGTGCGTCCCTCATCTCACCTCCTCGGAGCCCAGGGCACATCAAGCACGGGGCTTGGGCTGAGACGTGGCACCTTCCTTCCGGGTGTAATGAGAACGAGGTGGATAAACTGAGGCGCGTTGCCACACAGAGCTGCCTGGGCAAGGGCTGGTGGGGCAGAGAAAACTCACTCTCTTCCCATGGAAGGTGCCTGGCCTTGAGCCTGCAGACGGGGGCCTTCCGTAGACTTGGGGAACCCATGTCGGGGGTGGGACACAGAAAGAGTTTTCACCTCTATTGTCATCTACTCTGCTGTTTGGGTGGATCCTCCCGGAAGTTCTCTGGGGACGCAGTCTTGGAGGAATAAGGTGGCAAAGGACACACAGCAACCACCCTCCCCACCCACCAGTGGCCTCTCCTCCACCTCTCACCTTTGCATGAGGGGTGAAAGAACCCAGGCCTAGAGGCTGGGCCAGGGCCAATGAGTGAGCACAAACGTGCTGGCGGGGTGAGGAGGGAGCTGTCCGGTGGTAAAGGGCGTGGAAGTCTGGCTAAGGGGGTGAAGGTCACCTGCAGGAGCCCCGAGCAGCAGACATTTCAGAGCGGATGGCAGGCAAAGGCACCCTTTGGAAGGGTGACTCAGCCACACAGCAGCAGACAGGCAGGTGTGTGGTGAGGGGCAGTCAGTACCTTTGGATTCAGTCACAGGCATGAGGCAACCAGGGAGCCGGGGGAGAAGAACAAGGGCCGAACCCTGGGGCGGGGGCGACTGCGATGGCTCTGCACAGTCACGGCCCCACAACGATGGCTCTGTTTTGAGAGGCGTCGCTTCTCCATTGCATGAGCAGCATGGAGCGGACTCACGCAGACCCAGCTGGTGTGCACAGGTGTGTGCACTAATCTTCCGCATGCCTGGCGGCGTAGGCAGGTGTTGACATTAGCCTCACACAGACCTGAGAGCAAGATGTTGTGCAAGGATGTCACACCAGCTGTGAAGTCACTAGGCGAGTGGAGCTTTTCAGATCCATTTTAATCTCATGGGACCACTGTCGTATGTGTGGTCCATCTTTAACCAATACACTGGTGTGTGGTATGTGGCTGTGTGTATCTTAACATATTAGAAAATCCAGTAAAAATGCAGGAGAAAAAAAGGACACAAAAACATTCATACAAAGTCATCATATGGATTTGACAATCATCGCCCCCTGCAAAAACAGAGCAAAACCGTACAAAAGCGTTCTTTTCCACGGTGCCCATCCAGAAGTGGCCCCAGGAAAAGATGGGGTGTCAATATATCCCAGGACATTCCCAGCCTGGGAGAGAAGTGAGCAGGAGGTGAGCAGGCAGCGTAAGAAAGTGAGCTGGGATCTGTGGAGACAAGAAAGCCCACCCTCCACTTCAGGAGCCCATGGGCAGGAGGGAAACCGAGGCTCAGTCCCAACGTGAGCACATGTGAGCACCTGTTAGGTGGAAGAGGATACCCAGAGGGGTCACTTAGAAGCCACTTAGAAGGAAGCTGAGTCCAGGTCCTTCACAAAAGCATAGCGACTGCTGGGGGACACTCTTTCTATGCTGACACCTCACTAAACTAACATCACCAACCATCCTGTGGGTCTCGGAGAGTAAAAGAAGTGGACTTTGATAAGCTGCGGGCAAGAGAAACTCACCTCACACCGTGTCAGAGCAAATAGAAGGACCAGGGAGACCAGTCCTTCTAGTAAGATTGAGTCCAAGAAGAAACAGTGGAGCAACCGAGCAAATATTGGCATGACAGGGGGAGGAGAAAGAAAGAAATGGACAGCATAAGAGAGCAGAGAAATGCCCATTGAAAAACAAACTGGAAAAAATATAAACCATGAAATTTTTTTCTGAATTAGTCAAAGGCTAGTTTCCAAAAAGCAGGCACTTAAGATGAGGCAATTAAGAAATGAGAAAGGGACAATAAAAACTTCAGGGGTGTAGAGACAAATTGAGGTAAGAAATGCCACAATTTCCAAACTGGAACATTAAAACAGTGAGACTTGGCCATTACTGAGTAATGATTTTGAATCAGTAACAAAAAGTCTCACATCAAAGACAAGCCTGGGACCAGGCAGCTTTCCTTCCAAATTCTACCAAGCATTTAGAGAAGAGCCTATACCAATTCTTCCTTAATTATTGAAAAGAGTTGAAGAGGAACAAATCCTTCCAAGCTACTTCTCTGAGGCCCTACTACCAAAATCAGCCAGGGAAACAAGAAGAATAGAAAAAGAATTCCAGGCCAGCATTTTTGATGAACATAGATACAAAAATCCCCCACAAAATCCTGGCAAACAAAATCCAATAGAACATAACAAAGATCATTCGTCATGATCAAGTGGGATTCATCTTAGGGATGCGAGTTTGGTCCAACACACAGAGATCAATAAATGTGCTATAACACAGAGCAGACAAAGCCCCACAAACCTCACAACAGATGCAGAAAGGGCACTTGAAAAATTCAGCTTCTCCTCATTATAAAAGTACTGAACAAATTAGGTAAAGAAGAGTCTACTTGAACACAATAAAGGTCGGATGTAACAAGCCAACAGCTAGCATTAACTGAATTGGAAAATGTGGAAGCTTTCTGTCTACGGTGCGGAACAAAACAAGGCTGCCCATTTTCACCACTTTTATTCAACATAGGGTTGGAGGTCCTAGACAGAGCAATCAGGCAAGAGAAAGAAAGAAAGAGAACCCAAACAAAAGAGAGAGAGAGTCAAATCACCAGTGTTTGCAGATGACATGATCTTCCATATAGAAAACTCCAAAAATGCACCCAAAAGCCCCAGAATCCATGTATTCAGCAAAGTTGCAGGGTACAAAGCAATGTGCCGTATCTGCAGCCGTACACCAATAGCAAATTACCTGAAACAGAAATCAGGAACCAATCCCACAGATAATAAGAAAAAGCCTAGAAATAATTTAACCAAAGAGGTACAAGAGCTCTACATGAAAACTACAAAACACTCACACACACACACACACACACACACACACACACACACACAGAAATGCATCTTGCGTTCATGCATTAGAGTAATCAATATTGTTAGAATGCCCATAATACCCAAAGAGATCTACAGATTCAGTGCAATCCATATCAAAATATCAATGGCATTCTTTCCATACTAGAAAACACAATTCTAAAATTTGTGTGGAACCACAAAAAACCCCAAATAGCCAATACCACCTTGAGCAAAAGAACAAAGCAGGAGGCATTATAATACCTGACTTCAATACATGCTGCAAATCTGCAGTGATCCAGGGAGCATAATATGGGCATAAAAACAGCCACACAGACCAGAGGAACAGAGCTGAGAGCCTTGAAGTAAACACACATTAGAGAAAGGACAATCTCTTCAATCATCGGTCCTGGAAAAGTTGGGTATCCATACGCTGAAGAGTGAAGCTGGACCCCTGCCTCTCATTAGTTATAAAAAGTCAACTCAAAATGGATTAGAGATTTACACATAAGACCTGAAACTAGGAAACTACCCAGGAGAAGATGTATGGGAAATTCTTCAAGATCTAAGGATGGACAAGGGTGTTATTTTGCACAAGACCCCAAAGGCACAGGGAATAAACAAACAAAAATATTAACAAATAGCATTATATCCAACTGAACAGCTTCTACACACCACAGGAAATAATCAACAGAGTGAAAAGACAGTGTATGGAATGGGAGAAAATATTTGCAAACTGTACATCTGGTAAGAGATTAATATCCAGAGTACATAAGAGACTTAAAAATTTTTAATGACAAAGACCAGGTAGCCTGATTAAAAAGCGGGCAATAGATATAAGTAAACATTTCACAAAAATATTCCTGCCCAACAGGTACATTACAAATTATCAGGAAAATAAAGTCAAAGTTATGGGTTATTCACTCGCTCCAGTAAGAATGGCTATTATCAAAAAGACTAAAGATAACAACTGTTGGAGAGGGTATGAAGGAAGGAGAATGCTTTCACACTGTTGATGGGTATAGGGAATTATCCAGCCCTCATCTTTTAGCCTGATTGGCAATCAAGGATCTCCCCTTGATGGCCCAAGGAGTGACAATCTGGTTTCACTCTTTATTTGAATGTCACTCCTGAATTGGTTGCACCTAACCCCTTGTGCCCCCACCTGATTGTCATCGTGAAGCAGTTAAGGCAGTTACCCAAGGACTACATAAACAAAGCTTGCTCTGGGTGTGAAGTGCTGATGGTGATGCTGAGAGCTGCTGGCCGCTAGCTTCCTGCTGGGGTGTTGCTTGCTGCTGGCCTGCTCTGCCACTCCATCGCAGATGGGCCACACCACCACTGATCAAAATAGAACTCTCTCTGCTACCGACCATCGGCAAAGAGAGGACTCTCTCCATCTGACTATCGACAAAGAAAAACTCTCTCTCAACTCGACCAGCAAGATGACAACAACTCTCTCTGGATTTGACCAGCAACATGGAAGCATCCCTCCTCATGACCATTGAGACCAGGACAACTAGATGGGTACTCTCAAGGACTACAGTCAAGGAGAGGAAAGCCTCTTGGACCCAGTGCCAAGAGGCTGAAGTTGAGGATGGTCTATGGTCCCAGCACCAGAGGCAGAAGAGCCACCGCTGCCCCTGAGGCAGCAACAGAGCTGCAGCACTTAGACCACTAAT
This sequence comes from Pedetes capensis, assembly GCA_007922755.1. Taxonomy (NCBI): domain Eukaryota; kingdom Metazoa; phylum Chordata; class Mammalia; order Rodentia; family Pedetidae; genus Pedetes; species Pedetes capensis. Next base: position 139,421 of record VMDO01002974.1, on the reverse strand, counting down.
ACTTGTTACAGCTTTGCGCTTGTTTGGGTTCCTTCTCGCCCTTCTAAGGGCAGGGGCAATAAAGAGCTATGTTTTTCCCCACAAGGCAAAAGCACCCGAGGCTTTTCCTTTCTCCCCTCTTGTGGTGTTCTTGAGGACCACAGGAATCCGTGCCCCTCACCTGAGGGTCCCAAGTGAGTTGTGTTTAGTTATCTGTGTGTGTGGCCACGCCTCCCATCCAAACATCCAGGCCAGATGGTCGAGGAGCATGCCTCACAGATGGGAACGTGAATTAGTACAGCCATTGGGAAAACAGTATGGAGGGTCTTCAAACAATAAAAAATACAGAGCTTCCGTATGCTCCAGCAAGCCCACTATGGGGTTATATCAAAAGGAAATGAAATCAGCACGTTGAAGAGACATCTGCACCCTCCTACTCATTGCAGCATCATTCACAATGCTCAAGAAATAGAAGCAACTTCAGTGACCCTCAACTGATGAGTGCATAAAGAAAATGTGGTTCCTATATACGATGTGATAATAGACAACCATAAAACAGAATGAAATCCTCTTGTTTGCAACAACATGAATGGAACTAGAAATCACTATGTTAAGTGAAATGGCCCAGGCACAGAAAGACAGGTATGTCATAATCTCACTCATAGGCAGTATGCAGAACCTAAAAACAATGATCTCACAGAAGGTGAGAGGAGAATGGTGGTTATCAGAGGCTGGAGAGAGTAGAGGGGAGGGAGGAATGAGGAGAGGTAGACCAATGGGTCTAAGTTACAGAGAGACAGGAGTAAGAAGGTCTGATGTATATTGCATAATAGGGTGACTGAAATAACAATTAAATACTATATTTCACAAAGTTGTAAGAAAAAAATTTCAAAGTTTCCCCATAAAGAAATGACAGGTATTTAAGGAGATAGAGATGTTTATCCTGATTTAAAAGTTAGAAGATATATACATGCATTGAAATAAACCATGTTGTTGTGGTTAGGTGCCATCGAGTCGAGCCATGTCCAACCCTTATAGGGTTTTCAAAGGCTGATTGTTTCGGGATTACCTTGGGAGTGGATTGCCACATCCTTCTCCCATTTTTGTGGTAGTAGGAATCAAACTCAGGACCTCAGAGCCTGCAGAGCATAGGATGATATTAATATGCACAATTTTTATGTTTTTATGTACCACCAAAATATATTTAACTAAAATGAATGAATTAAAAATTACTTCACCTAAAAATGAAAACAATGATGCAAAGTGTGGATTAAATAAAATCACAGACACGGAAAATTGTTGATATATATCCAGAGTGAATGAAAAAGCACAGTGAGATAGAAAACTGGAAAAAAAATACAAGGGAGCATAAGAGTTCTAGGAGCAAATGAAGACTAATGAAAATAATGAAAGGAACTAACGGAAGAGTAAAAAATTCAAAGATATAATAGAAGAGAAAATTTCCAATAGAGGGAAGAAATCCATCATAAGGCAGAAAGGATGCTGTGCTACAGAAGTTGTTGATACTAAATGACTGACAAGCTACATCTCCTTGACTTTCTTGCCCATCAAGGATGAAGAGACTTTCAGGCTATAAGGGTCCTTGAACAATGTGCCTATGAGGAGCATCCCTTCCCCTCTTCCTAAGAAAATTGCTTACGGGCTGTTCTGTCAATAAACCCGGAAGACTATAGCTCTGGAAGCAACAAAATACCCACAGTCAGGAAGCTTCTGATAACTTGCAGCACAGCACGTACCCTGACCATGGGAGAAGATAAGCAGAGAGGTGGAGGCGATCGATCAGGAGGACCAGCGACCTTGGGCACCTGAGAGAGCCTGAGACATTGGCTGTTCCAGAGATTGCTCTCCCACCCGCTTCTGCCATCATCTATAAAAGTCGGTCCCAGCAGCCAGAAATTGCTGATGCATTTTGGCCTCAGGTCCTCCAACACCTCCAGGGAATGGAATAAAAGCTAATTAGCCTACACTTAAGGCTCACGGGTTCCTCTTGGTCTGCTATCCACTGCCCCTCACACCCGCCTCACAGTGGGGAAATGCAAATAAAATGTAAGGACAAGATCCAGGCACTGTGTTCTTCTCCATGCCAGAAGACACTGGAGCCAGATCTGCAAGTTCTGCAGAGACTCGAGTTCGCTGAGCTGAGGCGGAGCTGATTGTGCTGGCAATGGAAGATCTACAGCACAGACCCCTCAGGCAGCCTTCTCAGAAGAGACGCTTTGTGATCCAGCAAACCCAGCAGAGGGGAATCGCTGAGGACACAGTAAGGTTGGATGAGCTTCCCTCTGGCTAACTCAGACCCTGGGGTCTCAGCAGCTGTGGGGACTGGGCTGCATTGGGTCCTCTGATGCAAGGGGTCACCCACCACACGGTCTCCCCAGGGATAGGGAGTGGGGTCGGGGGAGTGCCCTCCTCACACTGCAGACTGCTCTGTCACCGTCTGCCGGCACCAACCTCAACACTGGGACACGAGGAAGGGGCACAGGTGTGTAGGCAGGAATCAGCCCGATGATTCTAAAGCCAGCCGGGGCTCAGCACAACATGAAGGCAAATAGACTTGGAAGGTCACGTCCATGCCATGCCCTTCTCTATGTGCGGGGACACATTCTCAGGTCCTCAATCAATGCCTGAAACCTTGTTGTTGTTGGTTAGGTGCCATTGAGTTGGGTCTGACTCATAGTGACCCTATGAATAGCAGAACAAAACACTCCCACCACTGTGCCATGCCTGGCCCTGTCCGTGCTTCTCTGCTATTCATAGGGTTTTCAATGGCTGATTGTTTCAGGATTGCTTCAGGAGTCGATTGCCACACCCTTCTCCCGTTTTTTTGTGGTTCTGGGAGTGGAACCCGCATCCTCAGAGAGCAGCCCTCTACCAGCTGAGCTAAACCCCAGTGCCTGAAACCATGGAGACACCAAACCCTATACACACTGTGATTTTTCCTGTGCCTGCAGACCTATGATAAAGTTTAATTTATAAACTAAAATACACTCTTGGAATGTTTTCACGGTGTGTGTATGTCATTTTCACAAAAATAAGATAATGAAAATCCTACCCAAGAGAACAAGCAGGTGTGGACACCCAGATTTTGTCCTGTGGTAAGTGGAGGCCCCTGGGTGGAGGGGTGGGGAGCCGAAGGTCACACCGGGGGCCCTGGCATTTCTCTTCAGAGGTTGAGAGAACGCAAGGTCCCCAGCCCCTGGGAGCAGCTGGGGAGGCTCAGGGTCTCCAAGAGCTGCAGGAGGTGAACCTGGAGAGGAAGGCAGAGACCCTCGCATCCCTCTGGCCACGCCACAGTGTCTGGCAGAGCTCAGTCTGAGCCGGCCGACTGCTGCCCTCGTTGGGGCCCTCAGTCCAGCGCAGGAAGACCCACCGAGTCCCAGAGAGAAGCTGCCTGGGCAGCTCCCCCAGCTTGGGGTCCACTGACCACAGGCCGCCTGTCTGGGAAGTAATTGTTCTGCACCTTTGTGAGCATGCGGGTGTTTCCACGTCCTTTACGCTTTATACTTTATACTTGTTTGTGTTAACACTGCATGTGCCCCTGCGGCCCACTGAAGCCGTGGACAGCGCTGAATCGTGGGAACTGACCCATCACTGTACACGCCCGCTCTGGCTCCTGTTGTATCCCAGTCTGACTTTGTCCTTCCATGGGGAGTCAGCTAGCAAAGCCAAGGGGAGCTGGGCAACTGCTGCCCACATTCCTGTCGAAAGGAGCATTTGGTTGGGCAACAGTATTGGCTCTCGCCTAATCCCGTTTGAACCTGCTCTTCCCCTCTGGGCAGAGGCAGGTCTGGACCACCCTCCTCCTGGGGTGGAGGCTGCAGTCTTCTCTGCCCACTGCACAGGTGCCCTCCCCATCTGGACTGGGGCGTGTGTCTGGGTAGGTCAGAGATGGAGAGGTGCCCAGGCGGGAGGTGAGGGGCTTAGCTCTGCCAGAGGAAGGCACCACATCCCGCTTTACCCACGGGTCCAACGATGCCAAGATTGGAATCTCAAGAAAAACAAAGCCATAAATCACGAAGTCAGATAATAAAATAAGATCAGTCTTGAAACAATGGCAGTGAATGGACACTTTTGGTGCGGTTTATGTGTTAAGATATGGGGAAACGCCTTCATAAAAATCTAATAAATCACCTAGGGGTTAATCAGGAGGACATAAATGGAATTTACAGTGGCATCGGAGAGCATCCTTTAGAATAACACATCAGGTCCTCTGCTCTGACAGCGCAGGAGAAAGATGATGTGATTTTGGGCTTGCTTGTTTGTTTTTAAGTTGGTGTTTTATTAGGTTTCTATCTTTACATATTTCCTGGAAGCATTAACATACTTTATTTCTTTTCTGTCAACTTCAGAGATGATTTTGAGCATGGTTTTTTCTCATCATGGAGGCAGATAACATCGAGGCTTTTCTGCTAGGGCCCTACCGTTACCTGCTGTCCTGTGATATTGAGGGGGATGCCCTGGGCACATGGGTCTCCGTGATGTCGTGAGTAGGGGAAGAACCAGGCCCCATGTCTCCTGGTTGGGAGCCATGTTTGGTTTCCCAAAGCTCAACTCAAGGACCATGGCTGCAGGGAGAAATTGGGAGGAAATTGGCAAAAAAACCCCAAAACTGGGAAAAGGGCTTTTGAAGATCTGGTTTGTAAATTAGAAATCTAGAGAAAATGAAAGTAACTTGGTTGGACATTTGTATAAAACTCTTCACAAATCCCCCCAACCTGATTGGACAATAGGACTAAAAGCTGATTGGCGCAGGCCATTCCATGGGCGAGCTATATAAGGGACTGCACTGCGGCAGCTCGATCCTTTTCCCTTTCTCGCCCGGACCACTGATGAGGAAACAGCTCTCTCGCCCAGACCTTCGGTGAGGAAAGAATGCTCTCCCCGCCACAACCACCAACTAGACAAGAACTCTCTCTCTGTCTGACCACCAACAAAGCAAGAACTCTCTTCTTGTGACCACAGAGACCCCCAGCACAGGTGTTTGTCCCTGGAAGGCAAAAGCGCCCGAGGCTTTTCCTTTCTCCCATCTCCACCAGTGACCCGAGGGCCCCAGGAGTCCTCACCCCTCAATCAAGGGTCCCGAGTGAATTGTGTTTAGTATCTCTGTGTGTGGCCGGTGCCACCTCTCTGGATCATCTGGGCCGGACCAGGAGGCGCGTGCCCCACACGTAGCTGTTCTCTAAGTGAAATGGATGGCCCCCAAGCTGGGCGCTAGCCTCTGATGACACTCGTCCCTACACTGGACCAGCCCTGGGACTCATGCTCTGTAGCAGTGGGCCCCCTGTAGCCTAGTGCTGCCCTAGGCTGACACCCCTGGGGCCCAGTCATGTAGACGGGGAAGTGAGATCCCAGACCAGAGCTGCCACTCAGGCTGGCAAGGAGCTACTAGACCCTGGCCCCAAACTAGGGGGTGGTTTCCACTTAGCAGCCACCCTCAGGCCACAGGGAAGTGTGGTTGGACAGTTGCTGCCTGGTGCACAGAGATGCCAGAGTGGCCACTCTGTGCAGAGGGTGGTGGAGCAGGGTGGCCCTAGCTCCCTCTGCTGGGATAACCCCACCTACAGGCCCTGCCACCCGCACAATCCAGAGGGTGCTGGGGGAGCCGGTACTGCAGGACACATCCTGCCCATCCTGTGGGTTAGGCTACGGGGCTGAAGAGAGGACCCCAGGCTGAGTGTGGCCGCCTCTGGGCTGTGGCCTCTGAGAGCCCTGTGTTGCTGCCAGCCCTTGTTTCCTGCTGTCTCCAGTCAGCTGGCTGGGTCCTTTTGCTCCACTGGGTAGAAATCATGGGTAGCCAAGAAGAAGCCCTTCAAATGTGGTCTTAGGTGGCAGTTGGGTCCCTTGACATTTGACAGCAGTGAGCAGTGACAACAGCACGCAGGACCAGGAGCAAGTGGCACCTTCTAGCATTACAGCTCTTCTGTAGGCTGAAGAGGTCGAGATTCCTCAGCCCTAGACAGCAGTTGGCATTGCAGCTCCCAGGTGGGGCTAAGTATTGGGATTCCTCAGCCCTAGACAGCAGCTGGTGTTGTAGCTCCCAGGTAGGGCTAAGTATTGGGATTCCTCAGCCCTAGACAGCAGCTGGTGTTGTAGCTCCCAGGTAGGGCTAAGTATTGGGATTCCTCAGCCCTAGACAGCAGCTAGTGTTGCAGCTTCTAGCCAGGACTGGGTACTGAAAGTGGCCTAGAAAGTGGCCAGTGTTACAGATCCTGGGCCTAAGGGTCTGAGATCCTTGGTCTTTGACAGGTCTTGGGAACTCTTCCAGAGACCAGGGCCACAGCTCCTCTTTTCTGGTTCTTTTTTCTTTTCTTTTCTTTCTTTTTTTTTTCTTTTTTGCAATACTGGGGGTTGAACCCAGGGCCTGGTGCTTGCATGCTTTGCAAGTGCTGGACCACTGAGCTGCACCCCCAGCCCATTTTTTTTTTTACTTTTTGAGACAGGGTCTTGCTAAATTACGCAGACTGCCTCTGGTCTTGAACTTGCAATCCTCCTGCCTCCACCTCCTGAGCCGCTGGGATTACAGGCGTGCGCCACCGCGCCCGGTGCTCTTTTCTGGTTCTTTATGGTCTTTTCTCTCTCACCTTCCTGGTCACTCTCTTGAACTGTTCAACTACCTCTTATTGTTATAGCCACTGTCCCTGTTGCTACAATTTGGAGACAGCAGCCACAGCCCTTCTGCTCCTGCTGCTGCTGCTTTTGCTGCTGCCAGTTGCCAGGCTTTCAGCCTCACTTCTTTGTCAGCTGTCTGGTAGCCAATCCCTCCACTGCATCTGCAGCTCGGTGCTCTGGCTGCGTGGCCTCTGCCATTGCTTCTCCACTGTCTCTGCCGTCCTTCACCGCTGCTGTCATTGCCATTTGTCTGTGTCTGCTGCTCCTTTCTTTGTGTTACCAGCTTAGCTCCCACTACTAAACACAGGCAGAAAGAGCACTCGAGAGAAGACTTATATTGGAAGAAGACTTACACTGTTAGGGAGCGGCCCAGGAGAGTGTCTGCTGGCCAGCTAAGCTTAAGTGAGCTGAGCTGTCTGTTTATTTAACCAGAGAGGGAGAGTTTGCCCCAATCCCAGAAATGAAGGCTCTTGTTTTTCACCAATCACAGCAGCCCACTCTGTGGGCCACCCCGGGAAGTGCTCTTCTCTGGCCTGGGTTGGTCACAGGGCCATCTAGAGTTCACTAAGATCCGTGGGGTTGTGGGGAAGGGGGTGTCCAATGCAAACTGTGAACTGTTTGAAATAGCCAGGGCCCAGGCCACCCCTTCAGGAGCTGGGGTTGTGGAGTTGTGGCAAAGAGTTGCAGTTTGGCAGCTTCCTCCAGGTGTGAGCAGGTGCTGACATGAGGGTGGCTCAGCCAGAGCCAGGTGGAGGGCCTCATAGCTGTCAATCGGGGAGTGAGATCACCCCACCCCACCCCCCACTGCAGAAGGGGTACTTGCAGAAAGAATGAAAAGGAAAGCTTTAATATTTATTTTACCGGTGCCACATGGCCAGCACCCCGAGGAGAGGTGTCCCCCAGATTTGCTTCACTGCTGTGCAACCTGGGAGCTGTGTGCTCATGGGCATGGGCAAACCAGGACAAGCGAGGCCTTGAGGCAGGCCCTGTGCAGTGCCACTGCCTGCAGGCCACCAGCTGTGGCAGCCTGTGTGAACGGGACGCTGGCCTTTGCTGAACCATACCGCTGTGACCCGGAAGCTGACTCTGACTTCTGCCTGGCTGCTTCTCTCCTGTCCTTACAGCACAGAGACTCCTGGGCCCCTGAGGGCTATGGCAGACTTGCAAATGGGGCACCTGTGGCAGCAGGCAGGAGACCCCACCTCAAATGTGGATGTGGGAACCAGGCACGCAGGTGGAATCACCGGAAAACGGAGGCCTGGGAGACCAAGGAGGCAGAGTCGAGCCGTGCGAGCCCCAGCCAGTGTGGCTCAGTGCTGCAGGCCACCTTCTCTATGTGGGGCGCGTGCCTCCCAGTCCGGCCTGGAGTTTGGATGGGCGGCACTGCACACACAGATACTAAACACAATTCACTCGGGACCCTCGGGTGAGGGGCGCGGACTCCTGTGGTCCTCAGGACACCGGCAGAGATGGGAGAAAGGAAAAGCCTCAGGCGCTTTTGCCTTCTAGAGGCAAACAGCCTTGTTGGTGGTCTCCGTGGTCACGAGGAGACAGCTGTTGCTTCATTGGTGATCAGACGGAGAGTGGGTTCCTTCCTTGTTGATGGTTGCAGCGGGAGAGCATTCTTTCCTCACCGACGGTCTGGGTGAGAGAGCAGAGAAAGCTGTTTCCTCATCGGTGGTCCGGGCGAAAAGGCAAAAAAGGTCTTGATTAGCTGATGGTCTGGGCGATAAGGAAAAGGGGCGAAAAGGAGTCAGCTCCCTCCCTCTGTTGGCAGTGAGCTGAGGAGTCAGTGCCACCAGGAAGTTCTGACCCGACACCTCCGGGCCCCAGCTGTCCTGCAAGGTCACCCATGGCCTGACCTCTGTGTGAGCAGGAGGCCCCCAGAGTGCGGGCAGTTCCGGGGAAGCTGTTCAAGACCCAGCCCTCAGGTTGGCGGGGACTGTGGTCTCCTGCCGACCCACGGAATACAGCCAGGGCACATTTGAGCCATTCAAGCAAAACTAACTTCACTGTACTTCCGAGACATCCGAATCAGGTCTTCCTGGAGAGTGGAAGAATTCAGTATCAGGAAGCATGGAGTTCCGTCTTTAGCTCTTGCCAGGCTCTGCCCACCGTGTGCTGCACATTGGGGCTGGAGACCCCAACTAGACATGTCTCGCCCCATGACCTCACATGCTGGTCTAGGACAGATAGGTGTGAAGCTTATGAGAGAGAACTGGGCCATATGCAGAGGGACACAGGACCAGCCTGACCCTAAGTACAGAGAGACCCCCATGAGAGGGGCCTTGAGCGCTGCCTAGGTGTACAATGAAGCCGGCTTTGGAGGATAAGTCTTCCCAGGAAGCAGAAAGAGGGGCCACCTGAGAGACCCTGAAAAAACAGCTCATATTGGAGAGTGGCGGAGTTCTCCAGGGTCAGAGAAGAAACTGCCTGCTGGGCGGGAACCACAGAGGCCGGAGAGCTGCTGGGTGCAGAGAAGCCCAGGGGGACGGAGGCCGGAGCCTCCAGAGGTGAGCTCACCTCCCTATCTTTCACTGAGGCTCTCCCCTGCACGTAGGGTCCCTGATTGTGCCTGTGCATTTCTTAGAGCTTTGGGAAGCTGGAGAAACAGCTCTGCTGCTGTAATGGGCTTCATCACAACACAGATTTCCCCTGCGACCTCTTCGTTACTTTTAAGCACTGCAGTGTGTTAAACCCCCAAGCTTCTCCTCCCAGCAGGCTGGATCCTGGGAATTTCTCTCACAATTTCCCCTGTAGAACCGGCGAGGGATTAACAGCCCTGCCAAAGTTTCCCAGCACATTAAAATGTGGTCACCCCTGGTGAACTCCTAATGTTTTTATTTAACCTGTCAAAAAAGCAAATGGAATTGTGTTGAACTTTGGAACCTGGAGGGGGAGTGGTGCGCCCACAGCGGGAGGGCTGGGCCAGGGCCCATTTCTACCACCTGGAGGTGGGTCATGGCTCTGTCTGGGGCCTGAGTGGCCTCTGATTCCTTCCCAGTGGGCTGTGGGCCTGGTGTTCACTACCTAGAGCTGGGGACGGAGCCCAGGGACATGTTTTCAGATCAGAGGCATGTGGAGAGGAATGGGTCAGAGTCACCTCCAAAGAGGCACTTTGTGGAGGACTAGAGACCACATGTCCTGGCGCCAGGCATGTGACTTGACTGACCCATGGAGATGGGTGAGGCTGATGCATCCCTGGCCACAGGTCACAGGGAGGCAGATCACTAGTGGATCTCACCTTGCCTTTTCATAACGTACCCAGTAGGACTGGGGAAGGCTCAAATATCAGTTCAGGAAACCCCCTACACCTTCAGTTTGCTAGATTTAGCAAACCAAAATGCAGGAGGCCCAGTTACATTTGAATTCTAGATAAGCAGGAACTTTTGAGCAGAAGTATGTCCCCTGCACGATTTGGGATATTGTTGTTGTTGTTAGGTGCTGTCAAGTCGTGTCTGACTCATAGCGACCCTCACAGGGTTTTCAATGGCAGACTGTTTTGAGATTGTCTTGGGAGTGGGTTGCCATGTCCTTCTCCCATTCTTGTGGTGCTGGGAATTGAACTTAGGACCTCCAAGACTGCAGAGTGGCTCTCTACCAACTGAGTTAAATCCCAGCCGATATTTGGGAAATACTTAGTACTAAAATGTATTTTCTGTTTACCTGGAATCCAAAGGTTGCTGGGTTTTCTATAGTTTATTCCACAAGCTCCTGTGGTGCAGCTAAGGTTACGAAGAATGCCTTGAAGGAGGTTTCGGGTGATGAAAGCAGGGTGTGCTATGATCCTGGAGGGGTGCTGGGCTCTGGACCGGAAGTGTATGTGGCCAGCAAAGGGGAGAGAGTGGTCTCTGTGCAGAGGATCAGGAGCAGCTCTGGGGCTGTGAGGAGGAGGGCAGTTTTGCGAGGAAGTGAGCAGGAGGTTGCTAGGTTTGGGGGTGGCCGTGGTTGGGGGTGCATTTGTGAGGGTCCCTTTCTCCCGGTTGTTTGGCCTGGCATGGGGTGTGGCATTTAATAGCACTCAAGGAACCTGCACAGAAGGAGCCAGGTGTCCTTGCTGCCCGCTGGTCTTCTATGCCACTAACCACAGGTCCCCAGCCCTGTCAGCTCCAGGCTCACAAGCCTTTGCTGCCTGACTCCACACTCCTGCATATGGCTGGTTTTCTCCCACTTTTGGCCTGGATCTTTGACCACCAACAAGGAAAGACCCCGTTCTCGCCTGGACCACTGATGAGGAAACAGCTTTCCCGCTCTCTTGCCCAGCCCTTCGGTGAGGAAAGAACGCTCTCCTGCTGCGACCATCAACAAGGAAAGAACCCGCTCTCTGTCTGATCCCTGATGAAGCAAGAACTGTCTCCTCGTGACCACCAGGACCACCAACACCTTCCAGGGGTGTTTGCCTCTGGAAGGCAAAATCGCCTGAGGCTTTTCCTTTCTCCCGTTTCCGCTGGCGTCCCGAGGGCTGCAGGAGTCCACACCCCTCACCCGAGGGTCCCGAGTGAATTGTGTTTAGTATCTGTGTGCGTGGTGCCTCTGCCCCTCCAAACATGCCCTGCAGACACCCATGATTGGCCCTCCCAGCAGTGGTTGTCGCTTGGTGGTGCCAACCTTGACACTCTCCTCCCTTTCAGACCCGTGGTTTTATTTGGGATGACCTCACGCTCCTCTCTAGGGTGGTGTTTCCCAGTCACTCTGTAGCCAGCCCTGGTCTGGTTGCTGGGTTCTGGCTGGGGGGCCACCAGCAGAAATGGAGCATAGCCATGCACAGCTGGCCAATGTTGGGGTGATGGACAGGAAACGTGATACAGTGGTGATAATCTCACAGAGCTGGAAATTCCCTACTGTCTGCTGATTCTGCAGCCATTGTCATGTCATAGCACAGTGCACCCCTCAGGAGTTGGTGGGGACGCTGGTGTCAACAGACCCATGGTGCTGCTTGGTATAAAAGTAGGGCACATGGGATTGTGTTCAGTGCCCAGTGCTTGCCAACGGTAGTGAATGACGGTTGCTGCTCCGTGTATTTCTCTGACACACTTCCTGTTGTTATCTTACCTAATTCGTGCCTCTTTCCTAGATACAAAACTTGTTTGCTAGAAACACTCTGTGCTCCGCCAGCAGCCACCCTCACGTCTCTGGTTTCCACATCTCTGGGCCGCGTCATTTTCTTTCTTGTTGATCTCATCTCACTGCGGCCCTGAGGTGCAATAGATCCCCTGCTAATGCTGCCAGTCAGAGTCACATTGAGAGACTGACCTCAAAGCAAAATTAAAGGTAATCAAGGGCTTTGAGGGCGAAATTCCGGTCTCTGAATCCATTTTCATTCTCGAGCCCTATGGCTCCCAGCCAGGCATGTCCTTCCCACCTCAGCTGAGATTGTGAAGGACAGAGCAGAGGGACTGGCTGCCAGGAGGGCAATGGGACTGACAAAAACATGAGCAGGGCTTGTGGCACATGGGAGGCTCCAAGGCCAGGGCCAGGAGCACCTGCAGCCACATGCCCCACCAACATGGCAACCTCACGGCCATAGCACCAGGTGGCTTGGGATACTGGCGGAGATGGTGGACCTAACCACCATGCTGACGTCACTGCAAAGGCAGCTGGAGATGTTTGGAAATTGTGGACAGGCTGATTGTAAGGGAAAGTCAGTTGCCAAAGCCAGTCTTCAGTGTAGATAAAACCTGCCTAATTCTGGGCATAGATGCTACGTCCTCACCTGGGTGTGTGGTAGGTTACCCATCAGGCTGGGGCAAGTATATGAGCAGTGGACGGTCTGATACACAATCAGTACCTGGTCTTGTTCTGATACTTGACATTAAGCTTTTCCATCATCTCTTTCCACAAATGTAGTCAATTTTGTTCCTATATGTTTCATCTGGGGGAGTCCATGTGTATAGTCACTGTTTATGTTGGTGAAAACATGTATTTGCAATAAAGGCCATTGGTCTGACAAAATTCTATCATGCAATCTCTAGCATCATTTCTATTACCAAGGCCATTTTTTCTGACTACTGAACCTTCTTCTTTGTTTCCACCTTTTGCATTCCAGTCACCAGTAATTATCAGTACATCCTGATTGCATGTTCCATCTATTTCAGATTGCAGAAGCTGGTAAAAACCAAAAATCTTCCTTATCTTCATTTGTGGCCTTAGAAGTATATGCATAAATTTGAATAACAGTCATAATAACTAGCCTTCCTTGTACGCATATGGATATTATTTTAGCACTGACAGCCTCGTACTTTAGGATAGATCTTGAGGTTTTTTCCTTTTAGATGATGATGAAGGCAACCCCATTTCTCTTTAATTTGTCCTTCCCAGCATAGTAGACCATATGATTATCTGATTCAAAATGGACCGTGCCATTAGCTCACTGATGCCTAGAATGTCAATGTTTCTGTGCTCCATTTCCCTTTTGATGATTTCTAATTTTCCTAGATTCTTACTACCTACATTCCACATTTCAATTATTAATGGATGTTTAAAGTTGTTTTTCTTATTTTGAGTCATGCCACATCAGCAAATGGAGGTCCTTGGGGCTTTATTCCATTTCTATCATTAAGATAGACTCTACCTTGAGGAGGCAACTCTTCCCTGTTGTCTTTTGAGTGCATTCCAACCTGGAGGGCTCATTTTCTGGCACTATATCTGACAGTGTTTCTCTGCTATTCATAGGATTTTCAATGGTTAATTGTTTCAGGAGTGGGCTGCCAATTCCTACTCCCTAGTCTGACTTAATCTGGAAGCTCAGCTAAAACCTGTCCACCCTTGGTGACCCTTCTGGTGTCTGTTATACCAGTAGCATTGTCTTCAGTCTCATAGCAACAATCAAGCCCCCATAGCATGGCAAACTAACAGATATGTGAGGGCAATTTCTTTTATTCACTACCTGCCTTTCAGCCAAAAATTACAAAGAACACTAAGAAGGCAAAACAACAACAATAAAAACTAACAAGCAAATAAAAAACAGAAAAAAGAACATGTGAAGAGACAAAACCAGAATTACACATGGCAGAGGTTTTGGAATTACCAGACCAGAAATCAAAAATAAATATAACCAATATATCAATGACTGTAATGGTAAAAGTTTACAACATGGAAGAAATGATGGAAAATGTCAGCACAGAGATGGAAATTCTGACAATCAAAAGGAAAGGTTAGGAATAAACAACACAGTAAAAATAAAGCTTTTGATATGCAGACTAAATGCAGCTATGGAAAGAAATAGTGAGTTTGAAGATATGTCAATAGAAGTTTCCAACACTGAAGTGTGAAGTGAAAATAAATGAGAAAAAGAGGAATGAAATACCCAGAAATATTCCAGAACACTGGAACAATTACAAAGAGCATAACATTCATGTCTTAGGAAACCAGAAGGAAAGGAGGGAGAAAAAAGAGAAGACATATGTGAAGTGATAATGACTGTGGATTTTCTAAACTTAATGACAGACACTAATCCACAAGTCCAAGAAGCTCAGAAAATACAACCAGGTTAAATACAAAAATATCTACGCCCAGACATATCTATTCAAACCATAGAAAGTTAAACACCAAGAGAATATTTTGCAAGAAACTTGGTTCTATTAATCTTCTCCATTGCTGAAGGCTTTCAATGTCATTAACTTCTTTGTTGTTGTTGTTAGGTGCCGTCGAGTCGGTATCCGACTCATAGCGACCCTCAGAGGGTTCTCAATGGCTGAGTGCTTCGGGATTGCCTTGGGAGTGGATTGCCAGGCCCTTCTCCCATTTTTGCGGTGCTGGGAATTGAACTTGGGGCCTCAGAGACTGCAGTACAGCGCTCTACCCACTGAGCTAAATCCCAGCCCCATTAACTTCTACTCTTACCTTTATTATGCTTCCCATGATTCACCTTCTACTTATTTTCAGTTTCATTTTCTTTCCTCTTATCCTTGTTATATAATATCATTGACTTAAAACTGTTTCACTTTTAATGTGAACATTTAAAAGTGTAAAATTCATTCTATGCACTATTTAACTGAATTCTACAAATTTAGATATGGTGTGCTTTAATTTTCATTTCATGTTATTTTGCTGTTTTTCAAATGATTTCCTGTTTGGCTCATGGCTATTTAGAAGATTGATTTTAAAATTCAAAATTTTTGGAGATTTTCTAGGGCTCCTCACTAGTTGATTTTTAGTTTTACACAGAGAATATACTTGGTATGAATTGTTTTAATACACTGAATTTATTCTATTAATCTATTAATGTCTTGTCTGGTTCATAGTTTATATTATTTTCCAAGTAGTCTGCAACCCCACTTCTCTCTGTCACTCTCCCATCCTATGACGAATTTTAATACATGCACGCACACAATGACCATCCCATCACAATACAGATGGTGCTTCACTCTAAAACACTCCTTCACACTGCCTCTCTTTCTAAGCACACTACACCCTAAGCCCCATAGTCACTGAACTTTCCTTTACTACCAAAGCTTTGGTTTTCAGGATGCCAACTTCTTGAGATATTTGATTTTCCTTTTGTATAATGTCTTAGAGATGCTTAGAGATGCATCCAAGTTGTGTGTGTGTCAATATTGAATTCTCTTTATTGCTGAATAGTATTCCACTATACAGATGTACAATATTACCATGCATTCTTACATCTATTCTGAACCTAAATCTAACCTGCACTTAGTTTTAGAGAGCTAAAAAATCAGATTCAAATTAGAATGGTGTACAGATTAGATTTTCAGTGAAGACCTGGTTTGGGGGAAATTTATAGAATCAATGTGACCTTAACCCTATAATTTCCCAAAAGCTAGCTATTGACTGCAAATCTAATTTGTGCATGATTCTAATCTGCATCTGAATTTTTATCCCTCTAAAACTCTTGAAAAAGCACGAATGAGGTTTGAGAATACATGGTATATTATGTATTCATTCATTGTAAGATATTTGTGTGTGTGTGTATGTGTGTGTATTATTGGAAAATTTTAATGTACACCTTAATGTGATTCATTCTGACATTCTTTTCATTGTGACATTTCCATACATGCATTTTGTTGTACATTATTCATATAGATTCCCCCTTACCCTCTTGTATGCTTCCCCCCCATGCTACCCCCCATCAAAGATTTCTCTATCATTTACTTATCTTTTTATGGTAATATTTTTCTATATATCCTTGGGTTCCAGTTCTGTTTAAGATAGAAACTTTTCCTGCAGAGAACTTTCTTTTTACCTTGTCAGAACTATTGCATGAATCTTCTAGACCATCTATAAAAATACCATTCTTAGCTTTTTTTCCCTTTTATTATGATCCAATCTTTGTATAGGATTTTTTCCTTCTTATAATTTTGATTCAGGCTGGGATTTAGCTCAGTTGGTAGAGTGCTGTGCTGCAGTCTCTGAGGTCCCGAGTTCAATTTCCAGCACTGCAAAAAAAATGGGAGAAGGACCTGGCAATCCACTCCCAAGGCAATCCGGAAACAGTCTGCCATTGAAAACCCTGTGAGGATCGCTATGAGTTGGATACTGACTTGACAGCACCTAACAACAACAACAACATAATTTTGATTCAGCTCCCACATATGAGTGAGAACATGTGGTGTTTCTCTTTCTGAGCTTGTGTTCATGCACTTAAAATAATTTTCTCTAATTCCATCCATTTTGCTGCAAATGTCCTTATTTCATTTTTTTGATTGTTGAGTAGTATTCCATTGTGTATATGTACCATAGGTTTTTTTATCCATTCTTCTGTTGAAGGGCACTTTGGTTGATTCCATATCCTTGCTATTGTGAAAAGTGCAGCATTGAACATGGAGATGCAGGTGTCTCTGTGGTATGATGACCCATCTCCCTTTGAGTAAATTCCCAATAGTGTTATGGCTGGGTCATACGGTAGATCTATTTTCAGTTTTTTAAGATACCTCCATATTGATTTCCACAGTGGTTGAATCAATTTATAGCTCTTCCAACAATGTAAGAGTGTTCCCTTTCTCCACAACCTTGCCAGCATTTGTTGTTATTTGTTTTATTGATCTTGGCCATTCTTACTGGTGTAAGGTGAAATCTCAGAGTTGTTTTAATTTGCATTTCCCTAATGGCTAGGAATATTGAGCATTTTTTCATGTGTTTCATAGCTTTACAGACCTCTTCATTTGAGAATTGTCTACTTGGTTCCTTTGCCAATTTGTATATTGGGTTATTTGTTTTTTGGGGAGTATTTTCCTTGAGTTCTTTATAAATTCTAGTAATTAGACCTTTGTCTGATGTATAGGATGCAAAGATTTTTTCCCATTCCATGGTGGTTTCCTTGACTCTGTTAATTGTTTCTTTTGCTGTGCAGAAGCTTTTTAATTTCTTGTAATCCCACTTATCTATTCTTGTTGCAATTTCTTGAGCAATTGGAGTCCTATTAAGGAAATATTTTTCTATGCCTATATGATGGAGTGTATTGCCTATCTTGCCTTCTATAAATTTTAAAGTTTCTGGTTTTATGTTGAGATCTTTTATCCATTTTGAGTTAACTCTCATGTATATTGAAAGATGTTGGTCAGTTTTCATTTTTCTGCATGCAGATGACCATGTTTCCCAGCATCATTTATTGAAAAGGCTGTCCTTTTTCCAGTTTACTTGCTTTGCTCCTTTCTCGAAAATAAGGTGGCTATAGGTGTGTTGAGGTATTTCTGGGTCTTCTATTCTGTTCAAGATGTCTTTAGGCCTATTTTTGTGCCAGTACCAAGCAGTTTTTGCTACCACTGCCCTATAGTATAGCTTGAGGTCAGGGATTGTGATTCCACCTGCATTAATTTTGCAGCTTAAGAGTGTTTTGGCTATATGTGGTCTTTTGTGGTTCCATATGAATTTTTGGATAATTTTTCCTATTTCTGTAAAGTCAGTCAGTGGAATTTTAATGGATATTGCATTAAATATATAGATTGCTTTTAGTAGGATAGCCATTTTTGCTATATTAATTCTCCCTATCCAGGAACAGGGAAGGTCTTTACATTTTCCAGTGTCCTCTACTATTTCTTTCTTTAATGTTTTGAAATTTTCCTTGTAGAGATCTGAAGGGTCTTTGGTTAGATTGATTCCAAGGTATTTAATTTTCTGGTGGGCTATGGTGAATGGTATTTTTTCTGAAATTTCCTTCTCTTCCTGTTTGCAGTTGGTGTAAAGAAAAGCTATTGATTTTTGTGTGTTAATTTTGTAGCCTGTGACTTTGCTGAAGGAGTTAATTAGTTCTAGTAGTTTTCTGCTTGAGGTTTTGGGGTCTTTCAGGTATAGGATCATATCATCTGCAAATAAGGATAATTTGACCTTTTCATTGCCAATCTGTATCCCTTTGATTTCTTTTTCTTGTCTGATTGCCCTGGCAAGGACTTCAATTACTATGTTAAATAGAATAGGCTGATGATGCTTTAAAGGAATATGCTTTTGGTTTCCCATGTCAGTATTCTTTCCCAAATCCAGGGTCATAAATATTGTCCCCTGTATTTCCCCTAAAAGATGTACAGCTTTAGACATAGATCTGTGATTCATTCTAAATGAATGTTTTGCCATTGTAGTTTTTAGAAAGAGTCTCGCTATGTTGCACACCTGAGTCTCAACCTCCTGGGGTCAGGTGCCCCCTCCTGCCTCAACCTCCCAATGCTCGGTCTATAAGAATGCACCACTGCACTTGGCTCAAACTAATTGTTATATAGTGTGTGAGGTTTATACCATATGGATGTATACTTTATTGACAGCATAGATATATTTTTGTGCTACTGGGGGTTAAACCCAGGGCCTCATACACACATTTGCAAGTGCTCTACCACAGAGCTGGACTCCTATCATTTTTCTTACTTTTTATTTTGAGACAGGATCTTACTAAATTACACAGGCTTCCACTGGCTGCGAACTTGCCATCCTCCTGCCTCTGCCTCCTGAGTTACTGGGACTACAGGAGTGCACCACCACACCTGCGTGGCAATATTATCTTTTATCTCTTGACCCTGCTTTGCAACTTGTCAAAATTCCAAAGTTCCTGTCTGTGTGGGTGATTTGAATCCTGCTGTCCTGAGACTGACTGTGTGTCCACCCTTCATCCCTGTCAAACTGTCTTCCCTACTGGGGCTTCACAAAATTGTTTTCCTTTATCTAGTTCCTTAGACTTTCTGTATACATTTTAGAATCAGCTTTTCTGTATCTACAAAAAGTTCTGCTAGGATTTTGAGAAAAATTATTTAAACCTTATCTACATCCATTTGGGCAGAGTTTTTATCTTGAGTATACTGACTTCCAATCTGTGGACATGTTAAGTCTCTGCCTTTGCGATCATTTGATTTCTTCCATCAGGATTTTGTAGTTTTCGGAGTATAGATCCAGCACAGGATTTGCCAGTTTGACACCTGAGTGCATCTGCCTGCCTGCTTTTTTCCTCCCTTCCTTTTTCCCTTCTTCGTCCTATTGTTTCTTCCTTTCATATTCTTGGATCTGTTGTTTGTTCATTGTTTTTTGAGACAGAGTCTTTCCATGTGGCCCAGGCTAGCTCTGACTCTCGATTCTCTTGCCTCAACCTCCCAAGTGCTAGAGTTACAGGGCTGTGCCACCAAGCCTTGCTTTTGAAGCTCTTCGATCATACTTTGCAAATGCTCTACCATGGGGCTGTACTCCAAGTCCATTTTTTAATTTTTTATCTTGAGATAAGGTCTTGCTAAGTTATGCAGGCTGCCTCTGGCCTTGAACCTGTGATCCTCCAGCTTCTACCTTTTGAGTAGCTGGTATCTTCTATAAAATTAAAAAGAAAAAAACTCAGGTCCTAATAATTCATTGGCTTTATGTTCTGCAACTTAGCTAATCTCATGTGGTAGTAGTTCCAAGAGGTTTTGGCGATTCCTTAGCATTTCCTACATTGATACTCATATTATCTATAAATAGGAGACTTTGTTTTTCTTCCTTTCCCATCTGTATGCATTTATTTCCTTTCTTGCCCTATGGAACTGGAAGGTTCCCCAGTATGAGGTTGAATAGATGTTGTAAGATTGCACATACCAGTCTGTGTCCTATTGCTAGAAGATGATGGGCAGGAAGAAATGGAATTAAGGAACCTCTGCAGGCACCTATGTCCCAGTCACCGGAGACGTGAAGGTCAACCTGAGCTCCCCCTGAGACAAACGTCTTGATCTGGTGGTCAGCGCTTTCCTTGAGGAGGAAGCAGAGGACTAAAATCACTACTGTGTTTAGCCATGAAGGATGAGGACTCTGTGAGACTCAGCCACTCCCAGCAGGTGCAAAGGACCTTGTTCAACAGAGCCTGCTTCCTTCTCAAGATCATAGCCCTGCAGCCTCCCAACCTTCTGGGCTCATTTCTTAGAAGGCATTGGAGAGTCCGTCAGCCACTCAAAGCACAGAGCCCAGGAAAGTTTCTTTCCTCCCCTCAGGTCCAAACTTCACTATAAAAGATACATGTGACCTGAGCTCTGGGCAGCAGTAGCCCTTCACTATTGCCCACCTTCGTGTCTCAATGGTGTACTGTCTTTTTCTCTAATACCAGTACCTTTATTCGCTACCTTTAATAAACTATATCTACAGAAGCTAAGCAGGGTCGGGCCTGGTTAGTACTTGGATGGGAGACCGCCTGGGAACACCAGATATTGTAGGCTTGGGAGATGGACCTGGCAACCCCCTCCCAATCAATCTGCCATTGAAAACCCTATGAACAGCAGAGAAGCACTGACAATAGTGTTTCACCTGTTGTACATAGGGTTGCTATGAGTCAGATACCGACTCGACGGCACCTAACAACAACAACAACATATTCTGTACTAAAATTTGTGTTTTTTGTATAAATTCTTGTATAAGCTGAACACAAATGAACCAAGGTGCTGTCTGCTGCACCAAGAAGGAAGCTGCTGCCGTCCTCCAGGGGGGCCTCTGGGACCAGCTGGACCACTGACCTGCCTCCAGGTAATGCTATCATGTTGTTGTTGTTAGGTGCCATCGACTCGAGTCCGACTCATAGCGACCCTATGTACAGCAGATCGAAACACTTGCCGATTCTGTGCCAGGCAAACAATCTTATTTATGTTTAAGCCCATTGTTGCAGACACTGTGTCAATCCATCTGGTGGAGGGTTTTCCTCTTTTGCGTTGACCTGCCACTCTTCCAAACATGATGTCCTTCTCCAGGGATTGTTCTCTCCTG
>VMDO01002974.1:80635-109742 GCA_007922755.1 Pedetes capensis | reverse complement strand
CCCTCTAGCCTCCCATCCACTATCCCTCCAGCCACCTATCTCCTATCCCTCCAGCCGCCCATCCACTATCCCTCCAACCACCCATCCCCTATCCCTCCAACCACTCATCCTCTATCCCTCCAGCCACCCATCCACTCTCCCCCCAGCCACCCATCCACTATCCCCCCAGCAACCCATCCACTATTCCCCCATCCACCCATCCACTATTCCTCCAGCCACCCATCCACTATCCCTCCAGCCACCTATCTTCTATCCCTCCAGCCACCCATCCACTATCCCCCTAGCCACCTATCTGCTATCCCACCATCCAACCATCCACCTAACCCTACAGCCACCCATCCGCTATTCCGCCCCTCCTGACTCAGCTGCATCTCTCAGAGCCGGGACCCTGAGCCTGGGTCGGTCAACCTCTCCCAGCCCCCCCCTCATCCTCTATCCCCCCAGCCACCCATCCACTATACCTCCAACCACACATCCACTATCACTCCAGACATGCATCCACCTGTCCCTCCATCTTTTTTTCTGTCCCTTCACTCATCCACCTGCCCTCCCATCTACCCACCTGCCTGACTACCACCATCCCCTATCCCTCCATCTTCCTTTTCATCATCCATCTGATCAGCCAGCCACCCACCCTCCACCTACCCATCCATCCACCTACCAACCCATCTACCACCCATTCACTCATCCACCTGTCCATCCATCCATCTACCCACTCGTTCATTCACCACCTATGCATTAATATGCCCACCCCACCTGCCCATCCATCCATCCTTCCATCCACTTACCTATTACCCACACTCTCACCCACCACCCACCAGCCACCCACTATCCATCCAGTGAGGTACCCACTGACCCACCTATCTGTCCTTTCACTCCCAAGCATCCTCCTTCCCTTCACCAGCTCAGCACCCACTCCCCAAACACTTGGTGGGATCAAGGCAATGCCTGCATATCTGGTGGCCTCTGTGCCGGTCAGAGCAGGTGTACTGTGTGCAAGACCCTTGCTTTCATCCTCTAGGCACGTATTCTCACAGTGGGTGAGTAGGCAGCACCTCCGGGATGGCCATGTTGGTTTAGGACATGGAAGCCACTGGTGAGACGTGTGAAGGATGCTGACCCCCAGGCTGCTCCCCTGGCACTGGTCTTGATTTACCTTTGGCATTAGTAATGTTGAAACTTCTCGGATGATTCTGTGATGTAGTCGGGGGGACTCACTGAATTGGGGAACATGTACTGAGCCCAATGGGGTGGGTCTTTAGCCTGGCAGGTGTGCTTCTCAGAAGTTTAGTTGCCCGTTCCTAGCCTGCTGGATTGAAGGTCTGCGTTTGTGTTTGGGGGATGTAAATCAATATTTGGGGAGCAAATGGATAGACAAGATGGGCAGATTTCCCCCCCACGGCCACCCTGCCTGGCCCCAAGAGGAGGGATGTTCATGGTACAGTTAATTATGGTGCCAACACCACATACCTGACTCCTGCCTGCCCCGGAGGGAGCAGAGTCCTGGCTGCTCTGGTATCAGGAGAACTGCAGCTTCTGGACGGAGGCCGCAGCAGCCTGGGAAGGTGACCAGAGTCCACAGTCCATGGCCCAGCTGCAGCCTGAGGCCTCATTTCTGTGCCTCAATCCCATAAGCAAATAGTTTGATTGTATTCGTGGAGGGTAGTTTTTCACACTTCACAGTCGCTGCTCAGTTTGCCTCCAGATTCTGCTGACTCTACTAGGAATTTGCACACCAAAATAATGGAAAGCTACAGTCACCAGAGAAGCCAGAGCCCGGCTCTCATTCAATCAAGCCCTCCGAGCGGAGCGCTCTAATGGGCCTCACTCAGCCCCAGCTCTTCCCGCACCTCAGTCTGCGGGCTTCTCCCTGCACCAGCATCGCGGGGCAGCTTCTCGCTTGAATGGCTGCCCGGGTTTGACTGGCCCTCTTCCATGCAGCTTCTTCAGTTGGATTTTCTCACCTGAAGTTTTTGAACCTTGAAGCCAGGCATGCCGGGTGGTGGACCCAGCATCAGGGAGCGAGTGGAGGAAGGACGAGACCTTGGCCTGGCAGGACCAGGCCTGAGTCCTCGGGCTGAACATGTCCTGGGCACAGTCTGCTGGGAGGGTTGAGAGGGAGACATGGCTCTGGTGGCCTCTACAGGAACCTTGGGCAAGAGACCACAGGAAGTGGCTGGATGCAGCGGGGAGGAGAGAGAGAAAGAGGGAGGTTTTCTGCAAGAGTGGCGGGCTGGGGTTGACTGCCTGTAAGTGCAGACAGTCCCTCACAGTAGTGGGCTGCAGGGTGCCCCCAAAGGAACACCCCAAATCCACGAAGGTGACCTCATCTGGAGAAAGGGGCTTTGCAGATGCAATTAATTGAAGGATTTCAGACGCGCTCCTGCCGAGTGACAAGTGTCCTCGTGAAAGAAACGAGAGGGCAATTGCAGAACCAGACCCAGGGAGGGGAGGCAGCCACGGGAAGATGGAAGCAGAGGTCAGAGCAGGGTGGCCACAAAGCCAAGGATGCCTGGAGCTACTGGAGGCTGGAGGAGGCTGGAAGAATCCTCCTCCTCAGAAGCCTTCGGTGGGACTGTGGTCCAAGCATGGACCTCAGACTTCCGGCCTCTAGACTGCGAGATAGCGAACTGATGCTCTAGACCACCCAGCCTGTGGTTGTCTGTCTCGGCTGCCCGAGGCTCACGCACCACCCTCCCTCTTTAATCAGGCTATGCTCAGGCCTTACATACAGCCTCTGATCTCCCTCCCACAGGGCCTGGGATTCCGGCACACTGTTCCCACGTCCCAGAACTAAGTGGAGATGTGGGAAGGTCAAGCCACGTGGTCAGGAAAGGTGTCTGGAAGGCACCTGAACCACGTCCTTATTCCTGAGGAACTTTACCTACCAACGCGGGAGGCCAGCTGGGACCCCTGTTATGATGAGAACCTGGGCGATTTGCTCAGTGTTGTGGGGCTTTTCCAGTGGCAAGGAAACTTCAACACTTTCTCTGGATGAGGTCACCTTCATGGATTTGGGGTGTTCCTTTGGGAGGACCATGTAGCCTGCTACCGTGAGTGAATGTCTGCACTAAAAAGCATTCAACCCCAGCCCACCACTCTCACAGAAGACCTCCCTCTTTCTCTCTCTCCTCCCACTGGTGTCCAGCCACTCCATGTGGTCCCTTTTCCACTGGGTCTGTCCTGTCCATCAGGGAAGTGGGCTGAGCAGGGGTCCCGTGTGATGGCCAAGCAGAGCAGGGGTGATCGCGGGCTCATCTGCTTCCTGGGGCTGGACAGCTGCTCTCCTGCTTTCCCCCTTCAACCCGGAGACTTGTTTTGGACGGAGCTTCCTCCTCTCCAGCTGAGGCAGAAGGTGGGGACTGCAGGAGCTTTGCGGCTCCTTCTGCAGATGAGCAGACTGTGGGTGAGATTATTTCTCCAATTCCCCAATGCCAGAGGTCCCTACTGGGAGGGAACCCCTCTGAGACAGATTAGGGGGACCCAGTTCTCTCTGGGCTGCTAGGCAGGTGTTAGCATTGTTAAAACACTGTTAAATCTATTAAAATCACTGTTGATGTTAAAGGGAAGTTGCTATTCCTTCTGATGCTTCTTTCCCTGTAGGGGATGAGGTGATTCGACTCCTTAGTCGACAGCAGGTACACTCCTCCCTGGTGCCCTAGCATCCGTTAATTCAGCTCCATGCATCTGTCTGGTTCCAAACATTCATAGAAACCCAACCAGCGGCTGGTGTCCACTGTGCCATCAGATCCCACCCTGAATGTGTCATCCTCTAATGCCACCAGATAAACAGGGCAGGCCAAGGGTCCAAGTGTTGGAGGCTGAAGGTGAGGCCAAGAGCCTCAGGAGGGGCCAAGGTGATGGCTCAGGGTCAGCGCCTGGGGAGAGGGAGCCGCAGGGAGCATGCGTGGTTCCAGGAGGGTGAGACAACAGGAGGGCAGGAGGAGGGTGATGTCAGGGAGAGGCGAGAGAGCAGACACCATAATTGGAGAAAGGGGGCTCAGGGACACCCAGGCGGATGGTGCAATACCCAGTATGGCAAGACCTAGGGGAATCAGGAGCCAGGAGTCAAAATGGCGGGGCAGGAGTGCAGTGAGAACCTGGAGCCTCAGAAAGGCAAACGGGGCTCTGGTGTTCCGAAGCCGGCCAGCGTGGCTCAGGCTCCAGGGAACTGTGGGCGACACCTCCAGGAAACTTCTGCCATCTGCCCTGTCTGTACGAAGAGGTGGAAGCTGCAGAGGAAGGGGGTTCCTGGGAAGATGAGGCAGACGCCCCGCTTCTCCCCTCTGCAGTCCTGTGGACTGTGGGAAAGTGCCTTGACCCCTCCTTCCAAGGTGAACCCCCTCTCCACGGGCACTGGTGGGGTCACAGCCAGTGGTGCCTGTTCTCTGAGCAGTCAGTGCCCTGCTGGTGGGCCTTGCAAAGAGGGTGGAACCCACTGCATGGGGACCCCAAGTCCAGCAGGGCAGCATCCCAGGGAGCGAGCAGACAACAAAGGCATGAAGCATCTTCCCACAGCGTCCCGGGAAGCGTGGCTGTGGTCCCCACTCCTGGGAGAATTGAGACATCATTCAGTCTGTGCCGTGGCCACGAATCCCAAAGTCTGCCCAGCACTAAGCTCTGGGCCTGATGGCTCTTGGAAGGCACAGTGCACCATGTGCCCACCTCTGTGAGCTTCCAGTCAGACTGTAAATGGCACTTAGAAAAATTGGTCCTGTGGGCGGAGCCAGAGTATCCTTTAAACGCCTGTTACTTCACACTAAATGTGTAGGGGGAAATTGGGAGGAAATTGGCAAAAACCCCAAAACTGGGAAGATGGCTTTTGAAGATCTGGTTTGTAAATTAGAAATCTAGGGAAAATGAAAGTAACTTGATTGGGTGTTTGTACAAAACCCTTCATAAATCCCTCGAACTTGATTGGACAATTGGACTCAAAACAGATTGGCTCAGGCCATTCAGGGTGAGCTACATAAAGAGCTGCACTGCGGCAGCTCGCTCTCTCTGTTGCAGACCACCGACTAGGGAAGAACTCTCTCTCCATTTGACCACTGACGAAGCAAGAACTCTCTCTCCTTGTGATCACTGAGACCAGGACAGCTAGACGGCACTCTCAAGGAACGACGGACTACAAACAAGCTGAAGAAAGCCTCTTGGACCCAGCACCAAGAGGCTGAAGCTGAGGACAGTCTCCTGTCCCAGAGCCAGAGCTGGAAGAGCCATGGCTGCCCTCCGAGGCAGCACAGAGCTACAGCACTTAGGCTGCTAGCACTTGTTATAGGTGTACACTTTGGATCCTCCCCGCCCTTATCAGGGTGGAGGAAATAAAGAGCTGTGTTTGTCCCCTCAAGGAAAACAGGCCAGAGGTTTTTCCTTTCTCCCATCTCTGCCAGCGTCCTGAGGGCCGCAGGAGTCCGCACCCCTCACCTGAGGGTCCTGAGTGAGTTGTGTTTAGTATCTGTGTGCGTGGTGGCACCGCTCATCCAAACATCCGGGCTGGACCAGGAGGTGCGTGCCCCACATCAATGCTTCCAGTTTCCTCTTGTGTGGTCACATTCATAGACCTGTGGGCGCGCATCAGCTGGGACAAATTTGCAGAGACTGCCCCAGTGTAAAAGGCAGGAGGGTGAAGCCCATGGCAGCGCATGCGGTGCTAGGAGCCTCCGTCCACCCAGCTACGGTCTGATGGCTGCATCTGCAGCTGATTTAAATGGAGGCCATCCTGCAGGACCCAGTCAGCAGGAATCGGAAACAAGGGCTGGATCTTCCATCCACCAGGAATGGCATCCACCGGGGAGTTCACCGTGGGCAGTCGGGCTGCATGAGGTGTGGGATTGGCTGTGTCATCCTAGTAAGGTGGGCTTTACTCAGGACATGAGGCTGTGCCAAGGGGTCTCAGCAATGGGACCTTTTAGTGGGGCAAAGAGACAGGGTTCAATTCCCAACACGGCATGGACAAGTGGGGTTGTGAGATGGAGAAGCACTAAGAGGAGACATCAGGTGGGGGGGATTCTAGCTAAATGGACCTTGAAGGGCTTTTGCTGCAGACGGGCCAGGCAACCAGCGTCCCTTTGGAAGGTGGAGGACAAGGGACCCACTCAGCAGTCAAGGAGACCAGATATCTAGGGTAAGGGGTTTTGCTAAGCGACTTGGGATCCCACGGACCACCCCGCAGGGCCCTTCCAGGGCAAACCTGGACAAAGCTTCTGGAGGTGGCGGAGGAGGAATCCATCTGGGCCTCGGAGTGGTTCCTCTGCCACCTCACTTCCTGGGAGGAAGAAGGACGAGGCCCTGGCCCTGGGCAGGCAGCTCTGTGCCCTGGAGACTCAGATGATCCTAACGCTTGGTTTGTAGGATGACAACGGGTAGCCTCCCGCTCAGGGGTGAACAAGGACCACGGCAGATATTCCCGCCATGAGCCTGTGGGTGGGGTCTCCTCTGGCTCTTGAAACCTGGTGGGCCCCTGTCTCGGGCACTCAAGCGGGTCTGAAGGGAGGAGGGCACCCACTAGACTCTGCAGCCAATGGCACAGCACGCAGTCAGCCGGCCCTGGGAGGACCCGTGATGCGGCTGGCAGGGCCTGGGAACATTTCCTGAGATGAGTGGCCAGGCTGGCCAGCCGGTGATGACAGCAGTAGGTGTGGGTCAAGCTCTGAGCACCAAGGGTGAGGTAGCAGAAGCTTCTGGAAGGTGCCTCTCATGAGGGAGCAACTGTCCTGCTCACAATCTTCTCACGCAAATGGCTGGTGTGAGGGCTCACCGTGTCATTGATACCCACTAACACACACCTGGCCAGAGCTGGGCTCCGGGTCCAGCAACATGGTCTCTGCCCAGCTCCCCAGCATGGGCACTGCTGGCCCTGCAGGCAGGATGGGCACCAAGGGAGAAGAACCTTCTCCCTCTCTCTGTCATCTCCTCCTTTCGTTCAGTAGCTCAGAGCTGGCAAAGGTTGTCCCCCTGACCAAGCTTGGTCAGGCTCCCAAAGCCTCTGCCCACCAGCCCTGGCCTCTTTGGGCTTCTTGTGCTATCTTCATGAAGTCCAGTTTTATGGGAGCCCAGCCAAGTCACTTAGCAAAACCCCTTCCCCTAGATATCTGGTCTCCTTGACTGCTGAGTGGGTCTCCTGTCCTCCACCTCCTGAAGGGACGCTTGTTGCCTGGCCCATCTCCAGCAAGAACCCCTTTGAGGTCCATTTAGCTAGAATCCACCCCCCTCACCTGATGTCTCCTCTTAGTGATTCTCCACCTCCATCTCACAACCCCACTTGTCCATGCCCTGTCTCTTTGCCCCACTGAAAATTCCCATTGCTGAGACCCCTTGGCACAGCCTCATGTCCTGAGTAAAGCCTGCCTCGCTAGGCTTTAATGCGCATTACTGACCACCTCCTTTAGCAAGGCTCCCGGGGGCACGCCTGGCCTCCTGGGAGCTGGCTCTGCCCAGCTCTGGGCCTACTCTGCCTGCCCTGATGACCTCTGTCCCAAGGGCTGCCTGGGTCAGTGCTCTGGCCTTCTGACCTTGGGATGTCTACAAATGGAGCTCCAGCCCACGGATGGGGACCCCACCTGGCCTTGGCAGCCCCCTGGGACTGGGCCCTGAAGAACCTGAGGTGGCCAGGGCAGGGACAGCAGAGACCAAGTTGGTGGGGCCAGCGCTGCATGGGCCGTGACACAGGTTCCCTGCTGACTTATGGAGGGGACTTTCTGGAATGCCTCAGGCCCCTGGGGCCCCACCCCTGCACCTCCACACTCACAGGGGATGCTTTTGCCAATGTGGGGCCTGGAGGTACAGCTTCCTGGGGGGAAGTAACAGGGTCCTGCGTGGGGGGAGGCCCTTGCTGGGCTGTCCATCTGCCTGCAGGTGCTGGGTGCCTGTGGTTTGCAGGTGGCAAGGGGGTCCCAGGCCGGGTCCCACTTTGCCTCAGTGCCTCATCCCCTCTCAGCCCACCTCTCCCCAGGCTTCCCACATCACTAGGATTTGGATCCCACAGAGAAACCAGCTCAGAGTCCTGTCCGCCTAGCTTCCAGGGGCCCATGCCTGTAATAGCAACCTATAACCCCATCCTCGCCTGCAGCCATAGCCCTGTGGTATCCAATCCTGTCAGATCTCAGAAGCTAAGCAGGGTTGGGCCTGGTTAGTCCTTGGATGGCAGACCGCCTGGGAACACCAGATACGGCAGGCTTGGGAGACGGACCCGGCAATCCACTCCCAAAAATCAATCTGCCATTGAAAACCCTATGAACAGCAGAGAAGCACTGACAATAGTGTTTCTCCTGTTGTACACAGGGTTGCTATGCATTGGATCCCGACTCAACAGCACCTAACAACAACAGCAACCCCCGTCGTCATAATGAGAATGAAAATGAATTCAATTTGTATTATTTCCTATCAATGTTAGCTGTTGGCCTGAGGGTTTTTTCTTGTGGAAGGTGAATGTGTTTTTCCAGGCGGTATCGGGATTTTAATCCTTCATGTTCTCAAAGATGTAATAAGAAACACAGGTTAGTTAACCTTTCACAGTGCCAGGCCTTGATTTCCTGGTGAATCACGTGCTTTTGAGATGGCTCCCGTCAACGGGCAGGAAAGCGTTCCCTGCTGTGGGAATCTCAGCCCTCAGGATGCTGCTGTGCCTTCCTCCATCCTGTGAGGGACAGACAGGAGCTGGCCAGCACCTTACAGGAATGCGGACATAGTGCACGTGGACAGGAGGGTGTGATGAGCGGCCACGGAGGGGAGGAGGCTGCGAGGCCTCTCCCATTCTGGCTGGCCTGGGTCTGGGTCTCCCTCCTCACACACGTGACTC
Organism: Pedetes capensis; assembly: GCA_007922755.1. NCBI lineage: Eukaryota > Metazoa > Chordata > Mammalia > Rodentia > Pedetidae > Pedetes > Pedetes capensis. The sequence continues at coordinate 100,945 of VMDO01002974.1, read as the reverse complement.
TGTGCTGTCCACACTTCTGGGGCTCCCCTGATGTGGGACGGTCTAAATCACATCACCAGATTTCTCTCCCAAGTCCGTGTGGCTGCCAGGTGACGGGCACAGCATCCTGCAGACCCATCTACGTTGGCCTCATGAGCGGGTGAGAGCGGCCTTTGGTGCAGCGATGGGAACCTCATCTCACTGAGTCCCATAACAGCCTCGTGGCCAGCACCAGCACCGTGCATGCTCATTAAATGAAAAGCCATGTGGCCTGTCTGTGGACTGTCGCCACGCCAGTGGACGGGGCTGAGACCCATAGCTGCTGCTCCTGGACGAGGGGACGGTTTGGGCAGTGTCACATCAGGGATTTCCTGTGGGAGACACTTTCACCCTGGGCTTGGAGCCAGGATGACGCCAGAAGCTGGGATCTTGGCCCCTCCGGGGGCTTGGGTTAGCGCATGTGAGTGACTTCATCTCTTCGTGCCTCTGTTTCTCTAACTCAGAAGAGAAAAGCAGTCCCACCCCTAGGCTCTGGGCTGGGGCTCAGCTCAGCTGCGAGAGTGCTTGCTCTGGGAGCTCCAAGGCGCTGGGTACCATCCCAGCACCACAGAACTGGGGGAAGGACATGGTAGCCTACTCTCGAAACAGCCCTGAAACAACCCGCCACGGAAAACACTATGAGCAGCAGAGAAGCGCTGACAGTGCTGGGCGTGGCAGTGTCAGGGAGTGTTTCATTCTGTAGCACACAGGGTCACCGTGAGTTGGACCCGACTCAATGGCACCAAACAACAACAACAATGTCCTGGGTGGCTGGGGTGTCCAGGATTAAATCATTACAGTGGATTCCCTGTGGATTTCCAGGCCACACCAATCCATTGCATTCCATTTGGACACACACAGTGTCCTGGCCATCTGAGTGATTATTATTCCACACACGGCAACCCAGTAACCCAGTGGCTTTCCAGAAATGGACCTTATTAATATACACGCACAAACGCCCCTGGGCTATGGAAATGCACAGTGCCGTTAATGATGCCATTAATATTGTCCGGCCGGGGGTGGCCAGAGTGGACTACCCGTTCCTCAGCGGCCATTTTTCATGCTGCAATCCCACGCCTTTCCTGGAAGAGCCCAGGGCCGGCCACTAACTAGTCCTCCGGCAGACATGCTTTACATGGATAATGATCTCCTCTGCTGATGAAGTCGGCTCTGCTTCTCTAAAGAGCCTCCTCCAGGCTGCCAATGAGTGAGCATTCCGGTTAATTAACAGGCTGTACGGTGACAGAACCTTCAGCCAGTGCTCTCCACAGGCCCCCAGGGGCCCCATCGGCCTGGGGGAACAGCTGGGCTGCTGCTCATGAAGGATGGAGGCAGCAGGCCCCAGACCCACCAAGACATCTCCACACACCCTGGGGAACAGTTTGTTCTTGCCGCCCATTTCAGCATCTGGCCACATACATCAAGCACTTGTTACCACGTGAGGCCCGAGGCGCCTGTTACCATGGACCCACATTGCCACAGGTGAGATTCCATGACACTGGCTCCCAGGCATCTCCTCCTATCTGTGGGCACACATTCCCAGAGCCCGGAGGGGTGCCGACCCCACAGATAGTCCCAACCCTGGACAGACTACGCTTTTTCCAATATATAAATACCGACGATAAAGTTTAATTGATAAATTAGGCGCGATAGGGCCTAACAGCGGTAACTAATAAAACAGAAAAGCTGTCGTAAAATCTACCACAGTAAAGCCGCCGGCAGCTCTGCTCTTGCACTTCGGGACCATGACTAAATAAACTAAGGGTCCCCGGAACACAGGCCCTGCAATGCCGGGGCAATAGGGCTGACCACCAAGATGGCTCGTAAAAGCCAGAGCCACGTGGTGCCTGCTGTGTGGAGATGTTGCGCAAGGGGACTGGGCTGGGCAAAGCAGGATGGTGCGAGACTTCATCACCCAACTCACGAGGAATTTCCCATTGGACCCTTTCTGGCTGCGGTTGACCTCGGGTGACTGGAAACGTGGAGAAGGATCCTGGAATAAAGAGGAACACCTGCAAAGGTCCAAGCAGACCTGGACGCGAGGCGATGTCCACTGCCCACGCCTCCGTAATGCAGGTCATCTGCGCATCAGCTGGAATGTTGGGTCCTGTTTAGAATATCACATGGACGTGATGGTGTGAACCTTATTGTATGGCTATCTTCATGCAAGGCTGCACAAGAAATTTTAAAAAAATAAGAAAAACCCATGACCTCCTTGAATTATGGAGGAACATTCAACATTGACCTTTCTCCGCCCACAGGATGTGCATTGCCCCAAGCCTTGCCCTCTGAAGCACTGACAAAGGCGAGCAGCGCCACTGAGCAGTCGCCATTCCACTTGGAGGTGGGTGCCATTCCACCTAGACCATCTGCCCGCCCGCAGAGCTTCAGTTCCCTGCAGGCTTTGACACCCGCCTCTCACTGTCCTGGGCTCCCTTGGGCCCCTCCAGGTTAAAGACCACTGATTTGTGAAGCTTTCCTCTCCCTCCAAGGGGTCTCCAGAGCACGTTCCACCTTGGACCCTACAGCAGGTTGCAAAGTGATCCTGGAAGCCAGGAGAATGCTGAGGCCAGAAGCCAAGGACCACTGGGCAGCTTGGATCCATCTATTTTAAGAAATGCTCTCCACAGGCTCTTGGACCCTCTGCCCCAGGACAGGAACCGCTTGGGTGAAGTCCTCTTCCATGCTAGCCTCCCTGTAGGGTCCCAGGAGAAAAGTGGGGCAGGCACCAACATGGAGCGAGGTTCAGTAGAGGGGATCGGAGGCCCCCACGGCGTGATGCTGGCGACGTGCATGGCTGAGCCTTTCCAGCTGAGGCGGCTCCCAGAGAACAGACCTGATCTGGAGAATGAGCTTCTGTTTTCTCATGAGAGACCTGGAGCGCAGAACACCTGCCACAGAATTGCTCGTGTGACCGGAAGTGTCGTCCTCCATGTCTGGGAGACAGCCTGTGGGCAGAATGGGCCTCCCAGGCCAGGCTGTCCTCAGGGCGAGGCCACTGGACAGCACTGAGCAGGAAGCATCGCATCTGCCACGCCACCCACTGCTGCCCCGTGCCGGAGCCCGACCCTCTGCAGGTTCCGGGATGGCCTTCTCCAGGTGTTCCACAGAGCTGCTGCTTGGACCTGATTTGACCCTAATGTTAGTCCCAGGCTTGGCTGTAACCAGAGCTGTGTTCACCCCTGAGAGCACAGACTGACCCTGCCATGCCCGCCCTGTGTCCACAGCCCGCATCCAGTATGCTCGGTGGTCAGTGAGCCCAGGACTGGTGGGCGGCAGCGACCTCAAGCCCTAGGGGACCCTTGAGAGAGTTCCCTGCACACTGGGGCATGTCAAAGGTGCTCTCCTATCAAACACCATCATGACTCCTGAGGAGGGCTGGGATTTAGCTCAGTTGGTAGAGCGCTGCGCTGCAGTCTCTTATATCCCGAGTTCAATTCCCAGCACCGCAAAAATGGGAGAAGGCCATGGCAACCCACTCCCAAGGCAATCCTGAAACAGTCAGCCATTGACAACCCTATGAGGGTCACTATGAGTCAGATACCGACTCGATGGCACCTAACAACAACAACAACAACAACAGACTCCTGAGGAGACCAAGGGCCCCCGCTCCGCTCCCTGGTCACGTCGGCTTTCCCTGGGCATTTCTGTTTGGACGGCACGTTCCAGGGCTTCAGAGGTCACAAATTCCTGAGGTCCCTGCCATCCACCATGTTGCGGCAAGGACACTCACGTGGCTCCACAGGGACATCTTGCTGCTCCATCCATGACACCTGCGAACGTTGAACACGCACAGCCACGGAGGGGAGCTGAGTGCGGGGCGGTGGCAGCAGGAGGCAGTGTGCCTGCCACTTGTTAATAGAACAAATAACCGCAGCAGGAGAATCATACACCTGCGTACTCACACGTGCACATTCACACACATGAGTGTGTGTGCAAGCAACACAGGCTCACACGCACTCCTGGGGTCCCATGTGTACACACGGGCACACACCCCAGGCACAGGCACACACTTGTACATGGATACAGGCTTACACACACACACACATAACCAGATGCAAGTGTTCTTGGGCTCTGCACGCGTATGCTCACGCACACGTGTGGGCAGCACATGTTCCCACAACTCACGCTCACAGTGCAACACATGGAGCATGGCCTGGGCTTTCCTCCTGGGTACCAGAGCTTGGGGCTGTCACCACGGATCCGGTGAAGCTAACGTGGGGGCTGAGGGCAGGAGGACGCCCCCTTGCCTCCACCCCCAGCAGCTCCCTGGAGTCTTGGCCACCATTGCCTGGGTGTCCATCCCATGTCCCTGGCTGTGGCCACCCTCGGCTTGCCTCCCTCAGTTCTGCGCCCTGAGCTTGGCAGCCTCGCCCACTCTGGAATCTGTTCCGACTCACGAAGGCTGGATGTGTGGGCCAACAGCACAGACCCTCGTTTATTTTAACTTTGAAAGACACATGGTCCTTCAAGTGTTTTAGCCAACATACCGTTTTATTTCTCCCTCTGCATCTTGAGATGGAACGCGGCACCTGCCCACTCCCTGTGTGGATGGAGAGATGCCGGAGCCGCCGAGGGAAGGAGGGGACGGAGGGAGGACGGAGGACTCCTGTAGCCCTGCGGGGTCTCTGTGTGGAGCACATGGCTTCCACGCTCTGGGACAGTCACATGGTTGAAAACCACCAATCTGTGCAGCTTTCCGCTCCCTCCATGAGGTCTCCAGAGCACGTTCCGCCTTGGACCCTGCAGCAGGTTGCAAAGTGATCCTGGAAGCCGGGAGAATGCTGAGGCTAGAGGCCAAGGACCATTGGGCAGCTTGGGTCCATCTATTTTAAGAAATGCTCTTCACAGGCTCTTGGACCCTCTGTCCCAGAACAGGAGCCACATGGGCGTGGTCCTCTTCCGTGCTAGCTTGTCACTAGGAGACCTGTGAACTCGGCCACACAGAGGCCGAGGAGCCACTACCTGCCCAGGAGCAGTGACTCAGGGGCCGGACATCCCCAGGGGTGGACGTCCTGGGTGTGGAGCCCCTCTGGCAGCTCCTTTCCATGAAGGCACTGAGCCCCTGCTCTGCCTCCCTCCCTGACATCTCTCACCGGGATGTGAGTTCAGGCGCAGGACCCACCATGGCCAGGGGCTCCAGTGCTGAGCCAGTCGTGTGAGGACCACTCCCCGGGCCTCCCGAGAATGTTCTGGACCTCAGAGGACAGGTCTAAGGTAGAAGGCGTGATAGGAAACCAGCCCCTGTACTCGGGCATCATGCACAGGCGGGCCAGCAGACCCGGACACGCGGAAGGGCAGCCTTCTCGGGCTTGATGCCATCCCCTGCTGCCGCTAGGGGGCCCTGGGGAAAGGCTGCAGCATGCCTGCCTTCGTTTTATTTTTTATTTTTTTGTGGTACTGGGGGTTGAACCCAGGACCTCACGCCTGCATGCTCTGCAAGTACTGGACCACTGAGCTGCACCCCCAGCCCATTTTTTTTTACTTTTTGAGACAAGGTCTCGCTAAGTTACGCAGACTGCCTCTGGTTTTGAACTTGCGATCCTCCTGCCTCCACCTCCCCAGCCGCTGGGATGACAGGCGTGCGCCACCACACCTGGCTCCATTATTTTTATTATTATTTTAAATGGAAGGCCTTGTCTGATAAATCAGATCTCCTTTGCTGGGATGAGTCAGGCCAGCGCTCCTTGGGCCCTGGGGTCTGGGCGAGGCCGCACCCTCGCCTCTGCTGCAGCTGTGAGCAGAGTGAGCCCCCTTTTGGGCTGAGCAGCTGATCGTCAGAACCAGATGGTGAGGATTCCCTGTCCCCTCTTGAGCGGTGACCATCACGTTGGAGATGGTGGCCACTCATCAGTCCGGGACCCTGAGTGGAACCTCAAGGGATCACGGTGTGAGCATAAGGCAAAGTGCTGTGTGACAAGCTGGGGCTGGGGCCCGCTTCCTCCTGGCCTTTCCTGACTGCTGCAGAGGGAACCTGGGGAGGAGGCGGGCAGGGGCCGGGCTGCCACCGAGCTCGGCGTCAAGCCCCTCGTACGTTAACAGCTGCGGGGTGGTGCTGCAGGGCTGAGGGCTGCTGGGGTGGCCGGGGCGGAGGGCAGGCGGGCTGCAGAAGGCTGAAGAGTAAATGCAAAGTGGGCAGCACCACAGGCAGAAGGCCCTGGGCAGGAGCGCGGCAGGCAGCCTGGGGAGGTGGGATCACCGTAGCTCGGCCGGGCTCAGGAACCTCCGGGTGGCGTGGGGATGCGCAGGGACAAGCAACTCCAAGAGTCCCAAGGCGTTTCAACTGCAGATGTTTGTTTTTCACTCTTGGGTCTGGGGTTGGCTGGTGTCTTAGGGTGATCTGGCTGCTCTGTCAGTCTGCTGGGACCTGGGTAGCTGACCAATGGCAGAAGTCAATCTCACAGTTAGGGAGGCGGGAAGCCCAGGGTGAAGGGGCTCCAGACCCGCGGCTCCAGGGCAGGAGTGAGGGGCACTCGCCCTTGCCACGCAGCGCATGTCTGTCCCACCACCTGCTGCCGCGGCAGACAGGTGGACAAGGCAGGCCTCAGGCTGCTGTCCTGGTCACGCACCTACCCAGCATCTTCCCTGGGAAATTTTCAGCCCTTCGCTGCCTGCTGAGCCCCAAGAATCCCCCAGCAGATCCCCCCAGGATGCCCGCGAGTGGAGATCTGCATCTGCCTGTTGGGCAGGGTGCTGCTGGGGGCCTCTGGGCTAACCCTGAGCTCCGCGGCATGACCTCTGCTCACACATTCTCTGATAATGGGTGCAGCAGCCCAGCGCCTCTGCTTCTACAGTGGCTCAGGCCTCAGCCTTGGGCCACCATACCCTGGTTACTGTCCCCACAGAGGATAAGAATGGAGGCCACGGGATTGGGCAGAGTCCAGGCTGGCAAGCGCCCCTTCCCCGTCAGCTCAGCATCCACAGAGGCCAACTTCCTCCCTGTGCCCTTCTCGAAGGCCCCGCCCCGGAGGTGTTTACCTGTTTTCCCGGGAGCCCTCAGCTCTGGGGTCCTGGGAAGCGCGACAGGCCCAGCGTTCTACAATGGGATCATGGCAAGGGGCTCACACGGCCCCCGGTGTTAACCGAGCGGAGGAGGACAGACGGTGGACATAGTTGCCGCCATGTCCCCATTACGCTGCTCAGAGCGGGAAGGTTGACTGAGCCTGAGTTTCCGTTCCATGTGGGCTAATGAGCTGCCAGCCAAGCCGAGGGAGTCCACGTGCGCCCACGTCCCTGCTCCTGGACTGATAACAGGATGATGGCAAAGCACCTCCCCAGCAATCATCAGGCCTGCGCGCGCATGTTTACCAGGAGCCTGCGCTAATTCATCCCCTAATTGCTTCTCCCAGCAGAGAAGCAGGCCGGGGCTGCGGCAGGGCCTTGCGATGAACATTTTGTTCTCTGAAACTGCCAGGCATGAAGCTCTGGAAATGCCAAGCTCCAGAGCTCGGATGTAAACCTCGGCCCTGCTTCCCTAGCCTCAGTGCTCCGTCCATTGGGGCTCCGGGTTGCTGACAGCCGTCGGGCCAGGAAGGCCCCCGACTCCGCATCCACCCTGGGGAGGGTGATGGTGCCTGCTGGGTCCCCGAGTGCTGTTTTCTGTGCCAGGTGGGGTGTGCCTTGAGGCAGGGAGGGCTGGCTCGCTGCTGGCCGTCCTCCTGCGAGGACCCCAGAGGGGCTGCAGGCCCCAGAAGGTTGACTCCCAGCCAGAATCCCAGACCTCCCCGACTGGCCAGCTCCACCCCTCCTTCCTCAGACCTGTGCTCCTCTCTCAGGGGGCTCTGGTCCTGCTCCGGAAGCCAGTTGCTCCCACCTGAGTGCAGAGGTTTTGGCCTGCCCTGGGCCCCAAAGGCTGTCCTTGTGCCGGGTGCCCAACCTCCCTCATGCCTGGGAACCCTCCCCAGTCTTCAACCAGCATCATCCACTGACTTCTCCCACAGAGCGCAGGTGGCCCTGGGGTGGATGCCCCAGGGCAGGAAGGGAGAGATGGGGTGAGTCTGAGCTCAGAGTGTCCCTTACTGGGCACTCTATCAGGACCAAGGGCCTGGGCAGTGGAACTGGCACAGAGATTCTCTCTCTGCCAACAGGAAATGGAGGGTCTGAGAGTCTGGGTGCCTTGTTCCAGGTCACAGGGCTCAGAGGAGACAGCCAGGTCCTGCACTGTAGACGCTGCTTCATTAGCCTCCAGACCGCTGAGACAGGGAGATGCTAGAGGAGAAACTGAGGCTCCTAGAGGGGCAACGGAGGAACATCTGGTACAGGTCACTCACATTGAATTCCCTTTTTTTTTTTTTGTGTGTGTGTGTGTGTGTGTGTGTGGTACAGGGGGTTGAACCCAGGGGCTTGCGCCTGCATGCTTTGCAAGTGCTGGACCACAGAGCTGCACCCCCAGCCCATTATTTTTACTTTTTGAGACAGGGTCTTGCTAAGTTATGCAGACTGCCTCTGGTCTCGAACTTGCAATCCTCTTGCCTCCATCTCCTGAGCTGCTGGGATGACAGGCACGTGCCACCGCGCCCGGCGCTATATTGAATTCTTATGGGTGTGCCTCCTGCCCCAGTGGGCTGGCCTGCCTGCCTGTGTTCTGTTTCTTCCTTCCTTCCTTCCTTCCTTCTTTCTTTCTGTACTTGAGGGACGAACCTAGGGCCTCGCACATACTTTACAAGTGCTGTACCACTGGGCTGCACCCCCAGCCCATTTCTTTATTCTGAGTCAGGGTGTCACTAAGTTCTGCAGGCTGTCTCTGGCCTTGAACTTGCGATCCCCCTGCCTCTGCCTCCTGAGCTTCTGGGATGACTGGCTTGGGCCATGCGGGCCCCTGGCAGGCTTTCTAAATCTGGCAGTTTCCTGGGAGAAGCTCTGTCCCCACCCATCTGCTTTCACAGGGCATCTGGAGGAGCCTCGGAGCGGAGGCTCTGAGCTGTCCATGGCTGTCTCCAGCTTTGTGGGTCCCTGCGCAGGCGCGCCTGCCTTCCCCGCAGGTGTGGAGAAAGTTGAGCATCGTGAAGACAAAGCCTGAGAGCGTTGTGTCTGTCTCACCCAGTCAGGGGTCTTCCTGCTGCTCTGTGCCCCTGTCACCTTCCATCAGAAGTAGGAAGTCGCCGTAAGCCCGCTCCCCCTTTGCAGGAGTGGGGAGAGGGAGCCCTCTCCGATGTTCCCACGCCTGCCCTGCAGCTCTGGGTCATATGGAAAGGGAAGGCCTGCCGCTGGGTGTCCTGGTCACCGCAGTCCAGCCTAGGCAGGGCAGCCGCCACCCAAGCCCACTTCCGTGTGGCCTTGAGGACCCTTCTTGTGAGCGGCACAGAGCTGAACCCATGGGGGATGGAAGACACCCCGTGCACCAAGCCACTGCTCCTGTTGCCCTGGACAATGATGCCCTCTGTGCCGTGCTTTGGTCAGGCTGCTTGGAGCCCTCTCCTGACCAGGCTGGACCTTGGCCTGCCCAGAGCAGAGGACCAAAGAACCCCCTAAGCCCACTCGTGAGAGCTCCCACCCGGGGCCTCAGGTCCAAGTCTCCCTTCCCCTGTGCACCTGCACCCTCGCCTGACTCCTGCTGGCAACCCTCCCCCACCCCCGTGCTCGCTGGCTACAGACCGCATGTCTATGGGGTCAGAGCGGGGCTCAGTCCCTCTACCCTGTGCAGTGGTCTTGGGCCCCTCTGTGGTGCTCCAGCCCCTTCGCAGCCGTCCTGAGCAAGGTCTCCCTGGATAGGAGTCGCAAGCACTCTGTTCTCCTGTGTTGCTTTGGCATCTGCATTGCGCCAGGTCCCTTTTGCAGCTGGGAGAGGTGGGGGACCTGCGGGTTCTTGGCGGAGCCACCCACCCTCGGCAGCCCCCATGTGCTTGTGAAGCAGCGGCCTGGCCAGAAGCAGCACCAGGACAGGCTGTCTCCCTGCCTGCTCATAAAAGGGCTGGGCCCTGGGCACTGTGCAAACCTCATGCTTGGCTCCTTCCTCCTCTCCGCCTCCCACCCACCACAAAATGAGCAGCCCCGGCATGGGAAGACCAGGGGCCTGCGCCCACCGCAAGAGCTGGAGGAAGCTCACTCTTACCTCAGCTCTGACCACACAACACAAAGTTATCCATGGCAAGAGCTGGAGGAAGCTCAGTCTTACCTCGGTTCAAAGTTATCCCCCAGTCTACACTGGCAGATGACGACTCTTCTCCACACAGCCCATCTCCACAACACCTCCTCCCAGACCTGGGAGGCAGCTGGCAAGGGGCAGATGAACAAGACGCTGGGGCCCACCTGCTCCTGCTGCCAGGGCCCGCCTGGTGCTCTGCAAGGTGGCCACCGTGGACAGTGTCTGCTCATCTCCCTCCCGTTGCTCCATGGCTCCTGGGAAGACGGTCACACGTCCCTCCTGACACCGTAGCGTGGCACAGTGAGCAAAGCACAGCAGGCCTCAGCCGATGCCCACTCCTGAGACCGGCAATTTCCACAGGGGAGGGGGATGCTGATCCGCACGAGGTGTCAGAGAAAGCAGCCGCTTAGCGAGGAGTCGCCGGCCTGCAGGAGAAGGGCAGTAACTGCGTCGCCAGCCTACAGCCTGGTGTGTTCTCGGCAGATCCGGCCGCTATGCATCGCATGCCGCTGAAAGGGACAGCCACACGCAGCCGAGGCTGTACAGTCCAGCGGACTCCTCCATGAAGGGGAAATGGGGTGTGCAGGGTGACTCAGAGCTTCGTATACAAATGCCATAGAACCCACCACTGCGCCAGGCGGAAGGTGCGCTCTCTGAGCCCCATCCCAGCACTCTTTCAGTGTTAAATTTTCTTCTTGCTTGTTGGAAAGTAAAGCATCTTCTGGCCGCTTTGCTCTGGAATAGAGCACATTTGGGGGCAGACGCATGGGAGATGGAAGACAGCCACGGAAGGCATGCAGCATTGTCTCCACCCTGCCTCCCGTGGCAGGCGAGGATCCCCATTTCCAGCACAAGAGGACAGCAGGGCCAGCCGTGCGGTGGCCTTCCCCTAGAGAAGCCTCAGCCTCGCACCCTGCAGCAGACCTCGGAGCACAAGGGCACGTGTGGGTGCCAAGGCCTCCTGGTCTGCGAGAGGATGTGTGGAGGCTGCCGTGGGTTCGGGCGCGGCGTGGAGGAAAGCATTCCTTAAACACACGTCACTCCTTGCCCTCGAGGCCATGGAAGCCCGGAGAAGTGAGGGCCGCTTGATGGAAGAGGAAGCCAGAGCTTCAGGAGCCTGGGCAGGGTCGGGCTGCACGGCCGATCAGGACTGTGCGCAGCCCAGTTGAGGCTGGGAGGAGGAGGGTCTGCCCTTGGGTTCAGTTCCCAGGGCATCCTTTCCAGGGCAACAGGAGCAGTGGCTTGGTGCGCCGGGGTGTCTCCCATCCCTCGGGGGCTCAGCTCTGTGCTGCTCAAAAGCAGGGTCCTCACGGCCACGCAGAAGTGGGCTCAGCTGGCGGCTGGCCTGCCCAGGCTGGCCTGTGGTGACCAGCACACCCATCTGCCCCCAAATGTGCTCTATCCCAGAGCAGAAGGGGCAGAAGATGCTTCAATGTCCAACAAGCAAGAAGAAAATGTGACATTGAAAGAGCGCTGGGACGGGGCTCAGAAAGCGCGCCTTCCGCCTGGTGCAGTGGCAGGTTCTATGGCATCTGTGTGTGACGCCTGAGTCACCCTCCCCACCCCACCCTAACTCCCCTTCACGGAGGGGCCCTCGGGACTGTGCGGCCTCGGCTGCATGCAGCTGTCCCTCTCAGCGGCATGCGATGTCCATCAGCCGGATCTGCCCAGAACACACCAGGCTGCAGGCCATCGACCATTCCTGCAGCCCCGGCCCCTGCGGACCACGGCGTGTCCACCGTCTCCAGGCAGCAGTTCTGCGCACCTCCGTGGCCAGAGACGCTCCCTAGAGGTTTCCATGGAAGGCGACTGCTTGGTGTGAGATGCGGTTGCCATGGTGATCATGCAGGGATGGACAGCCCGGGAGGAAGGCCCAGCTGAGGCCTGGGTGGTGAGACACCTGGCCTGGCTCCCCCCCCCCCCCCCCCGGGGCCTCCCTGCTTTGCAAGCCTACTCTGAGTGGACTCCAAGACCAAGGCCTCCTCACCCTTCTCTGTGCACATCCTCCGGGCTCTTGAGCCTTCCCGGACTATTCCAGGGCCCTTTCCCCCAGGGCATGGCCGGGCCTGGGAATTAATGGGCTCTGAGTCTGAACTGATCAGTGATCATTTTTATTCTGCCATCAGGAATTGGCCACACTTAGAGTCCAAGGGAGGCCTGTGTTAGCCACAGTTCTCCAAAGAGGCAGAATGTTCTGGGTATATAGTGAGTTCCAAGTTTGCTTTGCATTCTGAATCCTTTCCTTTCCTTTTTTTTTTTTTTTTTGGAATTTTTTATTAGTTATTTTTAATGTACAACTTAATAGGTCTCATTGTGACATTTCCATATGTGCATTTCATTGTACATTGCTCATGTTAATGTCCCCCTCACCCTTTCATGGCTTATTTGAATTTTAAAATCAGCTTGCAAATTTCTATAAAAAATTCTACTCAGAATTTAGTTGGGATTGATTCTAATCTATAGATACATTTGGGGAAACCAAGCTCCTATAAACACTGAGCCTTCCAATACACACATGGTACCTTTTTCCTTTTATTTCCTTTCTTGTATATTCTTTTTTTGGGGCTTGGGTGGTACTGGGGGTTGAACCCAGGGCCTCACGCTTGCATACTGTGCAAGTGTTGGACCACTGAGCTGCCACCTCCAGCCCATTTTTTTACTTTTTGAAACAGGGTCTCACTAAATTATGCAGACTGCCTCTGGTCTTGAACTCGCGATCATCCTGCCCCCGCCTCCCGAGCTGCTGGGAGGCGGCACCATGCACCACCATACCCGGCTTCTTGTACATTCTTGTTATGGTTTTTGTTATAGAAGTTGTGCTAGTCAGCTATCCGTTACTATTACAAAATACCTGAGACAGTCAACTTATAAAGAAGGAAAGTTTGCATTAGCTCACTGTTTGGTCCGGTGGCTCCACTGCCTTTGGACCTGTGGTGCCACAGTACGTCAGGGTGGGAGCGCATGATGGAGCAAAGCTGCTCACCTCAGGGTGTTGAGGAAGCGAAAGAGAGAAAAAAGAGACAAGTCCCATGGTCCCATCCAAGGGGGAGCCCTCAATAAAGACCTCCATGGGGCCTCATCTTTGACAAATTCCTCCACCTTCCAATAGCACAAAGGCTTCAACATGGGGCCTTTGTGGGCCACTCAATATCTAAACTACGTGATAGAAGTCTTTGAAACTTAGTCTCCCCGTGCAGACCAGGAAGACATCAAATTTATAACACGTTGCAATTACAGGCATGTACTGCCGTGTCCAATGCCAAGTATGTTTGTTTTCATGCAATTTTAAATATGAATAGTGTTTAAAATTTTTTACTTATTCTTATTCCTAATATACAGAAGTACAACTGAATACGTTTATCAATGTGTCCTGTGAAGTTGCTAATTTTTCTTCTAAAATTAGTGATTGCTTTGATTGATTTCTAACTTGTCAGCCGTAAAGCATTATTTGTGCTTGGGTGTGAGGATTTGTTTGCGAGTGTGTTTGCAAAGGATTTCCGAATCCACACTTGCTAGGAATATGGGTCCCCAGCTTGATTTCTTCATGTTGTCATCAGTCTTAGGGGCAGAGTTTGATGACCTTGCACCTTGAGCTGGGAAACGTTCTCCTTGGGTTTATTTTTTGAGAGTTTCTTACAATGGGTAGTTTTTTCCTTAAATATGTGATAGAATTCCCTTGTAAAATGATTTTCTGAAAATATTTCTTGCAACTTTCCCCCCATATTTTTCCATTTCTTGTTTTAGTTTTGTACATCATATCTTTCATGCATTATCCACTTTAGCTAAATTGTAAAGCCAAGGCATGCCGTTGTTCATAGTACTGTGGTATATTCTTGATGAGTGATGTGTATTCTCTGACTTTTTTGTCCCTCAGTTTATCTAGAATTCTGTCAACTACACTAATTTTTTAAAAAATAACCACCTTCTGACTTTATTTTCTCTGTTGTCTGTTTTATATTTCATCAGTTTCACCTGACATCATTATTGTTTTCTTCTACTTCCTGAGTTTAATTTGCTTTCCCCCCAAACTCCTTATTGTAGAATCATACGCAATTGAATTCATGACTTTTTTATTTTTAAATCTAAAAATGACATCTATAAACTTTCCTCTAAACCCTGTGTTAGCTATATCCCCCAATTTTGATACATTTTCTATTCATTACCTTTCAGCTTAACTTTTTTTCTATCCCTGACCTCTGACTTATTTAGAAGTTAGTTGTTAATTTCCAGATACATAAATACTTTACGTCGTAATTTTTTATTGATTTCTACTTTAATTCCTCTGCAATTAGAAACTATAAATTACAGAACTTAAATGCTTTGCATCTTGTTATTGTTGTTAGGTGCTGTGGAGTTGGGTCTGACTCATAGCGACCCTCATAGGGTTTTCAGTGGCTGACTGTTTCAGGATTGCTTCGGGAGTGGATTGCCACGTATTTCTCCCATCTTTGCAGTGCTGGGGATCAAATCCAGGTCCTCAGAGAGTGCATCGCAGCGCTCTGCCAACTGAGCTAAACCCCAGCCCCACCTTTAACCTCGCTGAGCATGTTCTCAGCCTCAGCTTAGGGTGAGCTTTGATGCTTAGCGTGTGTGTGTTTGCAGCGTTGGCCTGTGGTGTTCTATAGTTGCCAACTGGTTTAGATGGGAGGACCGTGAAATCCACATCTTCTTTTACTCACTGAGTCGATTATTATAAGTTTTGTGTACATGATCTCTTGGTTACCAAGGGAGGGCTATTAAACCTCACACTGTGGGGTGGGTCTATTTTCTCTCTTCCTTCTGTTGATGCTTGGCTTCAAGCATTTGAAAAGCACTCTCTGTGCCTGTCAACAACTGTTCTTTCTCTCTCCCTGGTGCGTGCATATTAAAGGTGATCATAGACTTCTCCTCTTTTAAATCTGGAACTACTTCTTGTCTTGCAATGCCCTTTACATCAATATGGCCACTGCTGTTTCTACTGTCCACCTTCTATCTGTTTTCACTTTAGCTCCTCTGCCTCTTTTCATTTAAACCGTGCCTCCTCTAAATACCATAGCGTGAGTCTTGCTCTCTGCCCATTAGGACTCTGACTTCTAAGTGGAAGAATCAGCTCATTTGTATTTGAAGTGATACTTGGTTTGCATCGTGTTAAGTCTATTGCCTTTTTTTCTGGGTTCTATTTATCCCCTCTGATCTTTTCCTCCTCTCCTGCCTGATGGTGCATCAGTTGAACGCATTTTCCTATTCTTTTCCCTGTTCTGTTGACTTACTCCAGCTTTGCTGTACTGAAATATGTTTTATATACAATAAAATGCACCAAGTTCAAGTGCGTAATTGTAATAATTGTATTGCTACCACCACAGTCAAGAGGAAGAACTTCTCTATCAACCTTGAAAGTCGAGTGTGTCTTCTGTAGTCACCCCAGCCCCATAACCCCTGCTCTGCGCTCCAGCATGATAGCTGTTTACACGCATTATATCACACAGTGTCGGTGTTTTGTGTCTAGCTTCTTCCACTCACCATGATGATGACATTCATACATCTTGTGTGGCGTCAGTAAATGGCCCTATTTTACTCTGTCTTATTGCCGACTAGCAGATATACTACCGTGTATTTATACATTACTTGGTAGGAATTTGGGGTATTTCCAATTTCTAGCTGTTATGAATAAAGCTGTGTGAATATTCATGCTCAAGTTTTTGTGGGGTATCTTTTCACTTTTCCCGGATAAATGCCTAGGATTTGAATTACTAAGTCATCTGGCAAGTGTACATTGAGCTTTGTAAAAGCTGCTGAGCTGTTTTCTAAAGGGGCTGCCCCACCGTGCCTTCCCCCTAGCAATGTATGGAAATTCCAGTTGCTCCGTGTCCTCAGAAGCATTTGGTATTTTCAGCGCTTAAATTTGAGCCATTCTAATGAGTATGAAATGGTATCTTGTTATGACTTAAACCTGCATTCTTCTCAAGTCTAATGAAAATGAGCATCTTTTCTCATGCTTATTAACCACATGTTTATCTTCCTCAGCCAGCATCTGTTTAATTTCGGCCCATTTCTCCAGTGTTTTGTTTGCCATCTTATTATTGAGTGTGAGAGGTCTGTTCATATCCTGGATACAAGCCTTCCGTGTATAGTTTTCAATTATTTTTTCCTAGCCTATGGTTTGCGTTTTCATTTTCATGTGATTTGAAAAACAAATGCTTCGATTTTGATTAAGTCTCATTTATCATTTTTTTTAAAATTCTGTAGTTCAAGTTTCTAAGATCTTATGAAGACATCTTTGTTTGGGGTTAGTGTAGCGCTCAGTGGTACAGGGTTTGCCAGGCATGTGCAAAGCTCTGGGTTCAATCCCCAGTGGTAAAAAAGGAAAGGAAAGGAGAGGAAAGGAAGGAGAGGAGAGGAAAGGCAAGCCTTTGCTTGGCACAAGGCCACTAAATGAGTCTATTATGTTTTTGCAAAAACATTCCTAACACTGGCATGTGTATCATCCATTTCCACTTGATTGGTCTCTATGTTGTGACTAAGGGTCATCATTGTTTTGCATAGGGACGTTCAGTCTTCATAGCTCCATGTGTTGAGATGTCTTTTCCTCAGCAAATTCTTTCGGCACCTTTGTCAAAAATCCAAAAGAATTTCTCTGGATTGACTTCTGGACTTTCTATCAGTTCTATTGATCCCCATGTCCATCTTTATGCCAATCCCCCCACTTTAAGGTGTGTCTCGAGAACAGTTCATATGAGTCCGAGAACTTTGCTCTTCTTTTTCAAAGTTGGTTTTGCTCATAGAGTTCATTTGGATCTTCACATAGACTCTAGAATCAGCTTCCCAACTTTACAGAATAGTTGTTGGGATTGCAGTACATCTGTCAATGAGTTTATTGAGAATTAATAACATCGCAGTGTTCCTTCTTCCCATTTGGGCTTTTGCTCCATTTGTTTAGATATTCCCTGCAGGCAGAAGAACCCCCACTGCAAGGCACCTGCCATCACCAGAGGAAACTGTGAAGGTGCTCCCTTACAAAAAGGCACTGTGCAGACGTGATGGATTTACGACTCTTGAGATGAGGAGATCATCCTGGATTATCAATGTAGACTCTACCTAATCAGATAACTTGTTTTCATTTTCATGTGATTTGAAAATTTGCTTTCCCCCAAAATTAACACCTACGTCTCAAAAATAAGAAAAAAGGGTAGGAAACCTATCAATACAAAGTAACAATGAAACACAAAAGAAGACAAAAGAGAAAAAGAGGAGTGAAAGAATTGCAGGACAAGCAGAAAGCCATCAATAAAACAGCCCTGGTAGCCCCTCCCTTATCAATGCTTCCTTTGAATGGAGTGGACAACACAATGAAAAGGCACAGACACACTGAATGGAAAATGAAAACAAGAGCCAACTGTATGCTGACTACAGGAAATTCACTCGGGATTCAAGGATATACATGGTCTAAAAGTCAAGGGAAGGAATAAAATAGTCCATGAAAATTGTAATGAAAAGGAAATAAAAGCAGCTATCTTTATGTTAGACTAAGTAGACTTTAGGGGCTGGGATTTAGCTCAATTGACAGAGTGCTGCGCTGTAGTCTCTGAGGTCCCAAGTTCAATTCCCAGCACCCCAAGAATGGGAGAAGGATGTGCAACCCACTCCCAAGGCAATTCTGAAACAGTCAGCCATTGAAAACCCTATGAGGGTTGCTGTGGGTTGGACATGACTCAACAGCACCTAACAACAACAACAAAGTAGACTTTACCTCAAAACTATCTCTAGGGGCAAAGAAAGTGATAACATAAGGAAAAAAGGTCAATAGAAAAGTATGAAATTATAAATAAATATGCACCTAACACCTGACCCCTAAGTATATACAGCAAATAATTGAGAGACCAGAAAGGAGAAACTGTCATCAATGTAATCACAGTAGGGGCTGCAATACTCCACTGCCAATAATAGAGTACCTGGGGAGAAAGCCAATGAAGAAACAGCAGATTTGGACAACATTTTGCACCAGCAGACTTACAAAGAACTTTTTATGCAGCAATACTAAAAATACACATTCCCCTCAAGTGAACACTGGCGATTCTCAAAGGTCCAACACCTGTGAGCTAACACAGCAGTCTTAACAAATTTAAGAAAATGAAACTCATATCAAGTATCTCTCCAACTACAATGGAATGGGTCTAGAAATTAATAACAGCAAGAAAAATGGGAAAATTCACACATAGAAACTAAATAACACATTGTTAAATAACCACTGGGTCAAAGAGGAAATCAAAAGGCAACTGATAATACCTTGAGATGCATGAGAATAAAAACACAACTTAGTGAAAGTTATGGGATACAGAAAAGTGGGAAGTTTGTAATAATCAAATCTGATATTAAAAAAGAAATGTCCCCAATAAACAACCTAATTCACACTTTGAGGGATTAGGAAAAAACAAGTGAACACAAAATCAGTAGAAGGAAGGAAATAAAAGATCAAACACCTAGCAGAAATGAATCGAGTACAGAACAGAAAAATGATAGAAAATATCAACAAAACTGATGGGCTTAAAAAAACTGACAAATCCTTAGGTGATGGGTGGATTCCTGCTAATTTCCATAACATTGTAATCTCTAAATCTACTTTCACTAGTTGTTGTTTTTATTAAGTATAATACACTCAGACTTGTCACTTTGACACTTTTTATTGTATTACAGACATTGTATAAAAGAACAGTTGTTGTTGTTGTTGTTGTTCGGTGCCGTCGAGTTGGTATCCGACTCATAGCTACCCTCATAGGGTTTTCAATGGCTGACTGTTTCAGGATTGCCTTGGGAGTGGGTTGCCATGTCCTTCTCCCATTTTTGTGGTGCTGGGAATTGAACTCGGGACCTCAGAGACTGCAGCACAGCGCTCTACCAACTGAGCTAAATCCCAGCCCCATAAAGAACAGTGGAGACTGCATACTTTAGTTGCTGTTTTGTGTATTTTCTACAGAATAAAAGCTCTTTCCTCTTTCTGGCATCTAAGGCAGGTGACAGGTTGCGTTAGCCTCCTATTGCTACCATTAGCAAATTACCATGAACAGTGGTTTCAGAGCACACATATTTATTTTTTTGCCATTTGGAGATCACAAATCTGAAGTGGGTCTTCTCAAGTGTCAGCAGGGCTGTGTCCTTCTGTCCTCTGAGAGTTCCAGGGAGAACCTGTTCCCATGCCTTGTCCAGAGGCCACTCGTAATCCTTGGCTCCCAGCTCCTCCCTCCATCTTCACAGCCTGCCATGGCTGGGCCAGTCTTTCTCGTGCATCTGGTTCTGACTCCTCTACTGTGTCTCAGCCACAGTAGGCACCCTTGGGATCACATTGGGCTCACCTGGGTCATACAGGACAGAGTCCCTCTATCCAGATCCTTAATGTAATCACATCTGCACGTGGGAGCTGAGACCCGGGCATGTTTGTGGTCAATTTCTGCTTGCCTCACGGGCCACACAGATACCTCTCTGAGAGTTTAGCTAAATCTGTGCTGAGATGAATATTGAATATACCACAGACTGCTGAAAGAACCAACAGATCTGTCCTAGAAGAAGCGCAACCAGAGTGCTCCTTGGAAGCAAGGATGGCTAGACTGCGTCGTACGTATTTTGGACATGTAGTCAGGAGGGACCAATCCCTGGAGAAGGACATCATGTTTGGGAGAGTGGTAGGTTCACAGAAAAGACAAAAGCCCCTCAATTACACCATGTCTGTAATACAATAAAAAGTGTCAAAGTGACAAGTCTGAGTATATTATACTTAATAAAAACAACGAATAGTGAAAGTAGATTTAGAGATTACAATGTTATGGAAATTAGCAGGAATCCACCCATCACCTAAGGATTTGTCAGTCTTTTTTTAATCCTCTCATTTTGCTGATATTTTCTATCATTTTTCTGTTCTTTACTCGATTCTTTTCTGCTAGGTGTTTTATCTTTTATTTCCTTCCTTCTACTGAGTTTGTGTTCACTTTATTTTGCTAATCTCTCGAAGTGTGAATTAGGTTGTTTATTGTGGACATTTCTTTCTTTCTTTTCTTTTTCTTTTCTTTCTTTTTTTTTTTTTTTTTTTTTTTTTTTTTTTTTTTTTTTTTTTTTTTTTTTTTTTTTTTTTTTTTTTTTTTTTTTTTTTTTTTTTTTTTTTTTTTTTTTTTTTTTTTTTTTTTTTTTTTTTTTTTTTTTTTTTTTTTTTTTTTTTTTTTTTTTTTTTTTTTTTTTTTTTT